>JAHOYR010000008.1:2512753-2714482 GCA_023213295.1 Bruguiera hainesii
TCTCTCTCTCTCTCTCTCTCTCTCTCTCTCTCTCTCTCTCTCTCTCTGTTTTTGTTTTCTTTTTTTTTTTCTCCACTATTACTTCCAATATGGATTTAAATTGTTGATAAAAATCATCCCGAATTAGATTCAACCGAAAAGGGGTTAAAAATATATGACTACTAGTATGGGATATTTTGGATATCTTAAATGTAAAAAAAATTTGGAGTAATTTTCTTCTTTTAAGAAAAAATAGGTAATTTTAAATTTTTTTCTTTCTTTTTTAAACAAAAAATTTTAAAATTATTATTTTTTAATTCTAAAATTCAAGTATCGATCAATTAATAAAATTTTATTTTAATTATAATTAAATTTTTATAATTAGATTATTTTTAATATCTTTAATTTACAAATTTAAGAAAATTTTATCTAATTTTTTTAAAAAATTTTAACAATATACACTTACTTATACATTTTGACAAATTAAAAGGGTATATAACTATATTTAAAAGATTTGCAAAGGTTGATAACAAAAATAAACACAAACAACTACATATTTCTTGTTTTCTTATAATCATTTGCAAAGGTCTATAACTATATATTTGTTTTCTATTTCACTTGAATTTACTTTTGAAAAAAAAAATTCATCGATGTGAAATTTTTTTTTTTAACTTGTTAAAATAGTCTTTGTCAGAGTCTATGTCTAAACCATTTTGCCCAATGCGTTAAATTTTTAACCAAAAAAAAAAAAAAAATATATATATATATATATATATGTACGAAAAATGCAGAGATTTTTGTGCAAGGGAATGTTCTTTTTCGATGTATTCAACAGGAACCTGAGAGTGAGACGTGGAGGGGGGGAGGGAGTGCAAAAGGCTGTAAGGTACCATAGCTGCATTCCAACGAACCATGGTAGAGTTGAGATGACATGAACCCACTCCTAAAACCATACTTTTAGTTTTTACGTAACTTTTGAGGATTTGACCATCTTGTATTAAATCCAGCGCCCTTGTCACATTCCAAAGGGAATATACCAAAAATAAAAATAATAATAATCTTAAATTTTTATAATTAAATTTTAAATTTTTTATGTTTTTATTTAAATTTTATATTTTTTAAATTTATTCTAATTCAAATTATTTTAAATGAAAAGGATCAAAATTATTAAGAATTATACATTAATTAAATAAAAATTATTAATAATTTAATTATTTTTATTTTAAAAAATTAATTTAAAATAAATTTAAAAATATATAATTTAAATAAAAATTTAAAAAATTAATTATAAAAAATTATGAAAATTTAAAACTATATACATATATTTATCATATTCCCATGTCGATCATTCTAAAGGTACTCTGATTCAATTGTGATATTGTTGAGGGGGGCCTTCCTAAAGGTAACGTAGCAAGCGGGGATCCTTTTGTTTTTTTTTTTATTTTTTATTTTTTTCTTAAAAGTATATTATGGGCAAACAATGTACAATATACAACATGCAATGTGCACTTAAAATTGTTTTTTTAATGGTTGTTTGTATCTTCTTATTGTTTCTATTGTACATTCATTTTATTCTATGACACATTTTGTTTTTTTAAGAAAAATACAAAAGAAATTATTTAAGAACTTATATTTATTATATTACTAATAAAATAATCTCGTTTATAAAATTTTGTCCGTCTAACTTTTTTTTATTCCTAATTTTTTTTCTTTTTCTTTTTTTTTTTTTTTGAAGAGTTAAAATATTAGAATTAGTAGCTATCAATTTCTAGAGATCTTAATGTAATACCTTCGTGCGCTCATTTCATTCTCATCAGAGATTATTAAGCAGTGACATAGCCAGAGAGAGACCCTAATAAAATGTGTTTTTCTTGCTGGCTTTCTCTTGGCTTTGTTCGTTTCTAATTTCTCCCCGTCCAAACAGAAATTTAGTTCCATCAAGCAAGAAACCCACAAGGATTGTGAAAATGCAAGGGGGAAAAAAAAAATTTATCGCCCCACAAATTCTTTGATTTCCATATAGATAACATAAATCAAATGAAATGTGATTTCCAGGGCAAAAGTCCAGGTCCAACAGCTGAACGGGACCTTGAATTACCCTAATATTAACACACGAGTGGCCTATTACTGAGATGCCGCTCTGCCCTGTACATCGATTCTCATTAGACATTTTTATTGATTACCCTGAAAATGAGTTCCGTGTTTCACCCATGTCAACGGAGTTCCCATTCTTCAGGGACCACGACTGCTTCCCACTCCATTCCACTCCTCGCACCATGTTTTACCGGACTTTTAAAAGCGGGGATTAGAATGTCGTTATTTAACATTTGGGGCGGAATGAGTTTTATGTTAGAGATATGCCACCGAATCCTAGTCCTCAACATTGCCATTGCTTGTTGTTTTACATCAGCTAGCATGACAGGCTTCAAATTACTCGCACATTATGTACTTTTATTAATTTTTGAGCGAATAAATGATGGGAATTAATTCGACTTTTATCTGTTTAATTGTGGAATCTGCTCTCCTCTTTTATGATTAAGCTGGATGAATGGCCGTCTTCCGAAATAATGGTAAACTTAGTTATCCAACAAGACATGATTAAACTATTGTCTCTGTTATCCTTGGAGGATATCAATAAATGAACTTAGGAGTTTTTTTTTTTTTTGGGGGGGGGTGCTTAACTACACCGAGCCTCTTTCAAGTTTTCCCATCAAACAGCCACTTGATTAGATACGCCAGACCCAGCACCAACTACCCCAAGACACAGGCAACTTACTCATTCTTTTGGTTGGGGACATCAAGGACCGCCTCTTTTTTATGCATTTCGTGCCTTGCATTCACACATAGCCTGGAGGAATTGATACGAAAAACCCCAGGTCCCAAACCCACCAGGCCTAACAAAACACGGGACCCGAGCATCAAATTCGCAGCTGTTTCAGCTCACGATGAATTACCTAAATGACCAATGCCATTGTCTGAATATAGCAAAGCTGCGAAGATTGCCAAAGTGAAGCAGGACAAGTTCTTAATATTGTTATTACGTCTTTGTAATCGAAATTGTAACTTAATCACAGTTTCTTGCTCCACGACATCAATAGTTTAACTTCAATCAGACTGCCTTTATCTTAATTGTGTTTATAATTTTCTTGTGCTCTTCAATTCTTTGAGCTGAATGCACTGATCTAAATCAAGAGGTTGTAGAAAATTTGACAATTTACAGAGATTTCCGAAAAGAAGATTATGAAGGCTAGAAAGTTGAAAGATCTAATGCCACGTTTATTGTTCAGGGAACCCAACCAATCAAACCAAACACTCTATGGCCACGTTCACTGGAAACCCACCTCCTTGCATGCAAAAGATGCAAAAGAAGAGAACAGAGGAAACTGAATCAGTTTCAACTGAAGGCAACCATAACATCACAGCTTCAGGAATAAAATAACGCCATGTACTAAGTTTCCCAAATCTGCCTTGACATGACTCTAGCAGCTAACTAGAACCATATTATCAAAGCTCTTGCTAGCCTTTACATGTCGCCATCTGAAAAAGGGAAACAGAGAGTGAAATCAAGTATTCATTCCACAAAACAAGAAAAAAAAAAATTGAAAACCAATACTCCAGAGCGTACTTTGTTACTCTATACGTATATTAACTCTTGAGGATTTAGGCGCATTTTGGATTGAAATTCAATTCTAGTGGAAGCTCACAGGTAGAATGGAGACCTCCTTGCCTAGTCATTCCATACACCCTAGAGTAGACTTTCATTTTTTCTCATCTATTGAGAAAAAGGTTTGCACCTAGAAGGCATTCCCAACTAAATCCAAAACATCACTTACCCCTTCATCCTCGATCGCTGGTCAAACTCAAGCATCTCAATGATCAGTCCTTTCATAATATGCTCTTCCAAATGTAGGTCCAACCACATATTTTTGCCTAGTTTTACTACAAATTCATATAGGACCAAATAATTGGAAAATTATCAAGAACCTGCCTATCAATCAATGGAACTTCGAGAGCTCATACAAAACGAATTTCTTAACAACAAGACTCCACTCTGCCTTAAACAGGAACCTTTGTTTTGTAATATGAACAACAACAACATGATGGATAAATTAGTACTTGGTACCTTAAAGAAGATGAATCTCTGCAGAGGGTGAGCCACCGCATAAATATTTCATAACCATTACGGGAATCATAATAGATGTGCATTCTCCATTTGGCTTCAGCATCAAGGATTTCAATCTATTAAAGGGAGAAGGCTGATTCTCCAACACATCAGGAAGTGCGTTTAAAGCCTATCCACAAATAGAATTAAAATCCCATGTTAGGGTGACAAGCCAGCGTCTGCAATACAGCGGAATATAAACATTCAACTGCAATCAAAATTAAGACTTTTAAGTACCTTAATTGTGGAAGTGGTAAGCGAGACAAACTGTGAGTTGTGAAGCCCTTGCAACAATTTTATCAAACTCAGGTACGCCTCTTTACTTCGAACAAGTGGTAACGAAAATGCAATGTCCACATGTTGCACACAAGGGAGATCAATGGAAACAAAATCCATTGTAGCCCCCACAGTTTCGTACCTAAAAGAGGCAAGCTTCGGCACAGAGATTTCAAACCCGCAATTCTTGGTCAGACGCCTATAATTCGACCTGCTCGTCGACCTCATCGTCAAGCCGAGCAACTGGGGTGCAGATATCTTGAATACCTTGCATCCTTTAAAATCCACGTCGTCCAAGGACAAGTCATTCAGATTAGGACAACCGGCGAAGGGATTGAGATACCCGCCGCGGCCAGCAGAAAAGGAGCAGCGTCGGAGCCGCAGCACGACGATGGTCGAGGAACGAAGTGATTGGGGTAGAACGAAGGAGCAGAGGTCGAGGGTCTTCAGGGGATGGTAAGTGAGAATTCGGTGCGGGAGGAGGTAGGTAGCCTTAGAGGCATCCATGGTCAAGTGCTCAATTCTGTTGCAGAAAACGTGCCTGAAGACCCTCGCCACGACGAGTTCCTCTTGGCCGATGCCGACGAATCGGAGTTTGGATATGGGAGTTGGCCGGCGGCAAGACAACGTGAAGGACACGAATTTCTCGAAGGAATCTACTCGACCGAAGGAGTGGCCGTCGAAGTTTAGGACAGGAAGGCAGCTCCAGTGGGACCTCCATTGCTTCGAGAGGACCGAGGTCTTGACTGCGTCTTTGGTCTCGAGGGAACATAGGATGCGTTGGATTATGTGGTCTGGCAAATTGCTCAACCTGTCTTCTCCCGCCCCTTCGCATCCACATCCTCTGTCGGAAGCCTCTCTGCTCATGTTCTTCTCAGCCTTCCCCTCGCGTTTCATAGTTTCGGGAGAATGAACAGAGATTCAATGGTAGATTGGACCGTTGACAACAGTCTAGTAAACAATGGTCAAATGACCCTCGTTTTTTTTTTTATTTTCTTTGAATTGTTGGTTCGATGGTTCTGAAGGGATGAACGTAATAGGCTAGATGGTTCGAACTGGTTCCTATTTTTCAACAAAATAATTCCAGTCCAATTTTGGGCCGTATCACTGCAGTTTTGTAATTTATGTGACATAATTTGCTAGATGCTTTCTCATGCGTTTTTACCTCAAAATGACAAAAATTCAAACGACCTAATGGATCTCTCATTAATCATCTGTTAAATTTTTCATTAGTCATTTGTTAACTTAATTACTTTTCAAATTCTTAAACCCCTTAAAATTTTGTGTAACTTATGAATTTAGAAATAAGAGTTAATATACAAAAAAAATAATTCATTTTTGTGTTTTATAATAAATTTATCACTATTTTTAAAATGTAATAACTTATATCTTACAAATTATTATTATTTTTTTATCAACAATAACACAATGTCATTAGGATTGATGAATTTCGTTAAATGTGATGATATGACATGCTAATTTGATACATTTAATGATATAAAAGAGATGATTAGATCGTTCACTGTTAAGTCAATAATTAGGCTTAATGCGTTTTAAAAAGTTAGTTTAAATTCAATATAATTATCATAAATTACATTTAAAAAATTATTCATTTTATTTTAAAATTTTAAAAAAATCCCTAAGTAAAAAGATCTACGAAAAAAATATGATTAAGTTGTTTTGTTCTTAGGCACCCATAACTAAAACCAAATCATGAATATGCCCTTCTCCCCCAGTATGAAATCGCACCAACAAGAACTCCTCCGAAATCTGCCATTGTGGAACATCGAATGGTCCATGCCCGTCTCATAAGTCGCCTCTCCGTGAAGCTGGCTCTGATGCGGCTCTTGGAGTGCTGGGCTATTCGAGGCTCGAGACTCTGCAAGAGAAGAAATATTTTCAAATCTACAGTGCCTAATTCCACACTGCTCCAGGAGATACCAAGCCTTTCCGAAAATGTTGCTGTTGTGAATGCTGAAAAATAGGACTCAAATGCTGAAGCTCTTAAGGCACCGATTTGAACCCCTTTTGGATTCTGATCCAATCATGTTGTAAATCCAAATATGAAATCGATTCATCACGTTATTTAGACACTCGTGGCACTAGCTTTGCTACTAGTTCCAACCCGGGTAGCCACGACGTTGCTTTGGCAAGCTCCAGTGACACAGGGCAATAATGGGTTTCGTGGGTATGACAAGCAACTCTTCAGTCTGGAGTTCTTAGGGTTTTTATTTAATTTTATTTTATTTAATAATTTTCAAAATAAAATAATTACTTTTTTTATTGTAAGTATTGTTATAATTATATTGAATTTGGACTAACTATTTAGAACCCATAAAGCCTAATAAATAATTTAATAGTCAGCAATTTAAGAATTTATTCTATGGTCAAACCTAACAAAATTTATCAATCTTAATTGATAATGTGCTATTTTTGATAAAAAATAATTTAAAGTATAAGTTGTTATATTTTAAAAGTGGTGACAAAATTGTTACAAAATTTAAAGTTATTTTTGTACATTAATTTTAAAAATAAATTCATGAAATTAAATACATGAATTTATAAGAAATATTTATAATAATTATATTAACAATGTTAAGAGTTTAATTAAAATTAGACAAAAATACTTAATTGATTCTCCATATTTAACTATTTTTTAAATTATAGTTATTTTTTTAACTTAGTCCCTTATGTTTTCCCCTTTAATAATTTTGACTATTTTTCATTAATTTGTCATTAAATATATTATGTGGCGAACTATATAAGTTGGTTAATACTAATCCATATGTTGTGTCATCATTATTTAATGACATGAGATTTTTCTAAAAATCTAAAAATTTAAAAAAATTGAAAAAAGAAACAATTTAAAAAAATCATTAAAAATTAATAAATTAAAAAAAGAAATAAAAAATTAAAATTAAAATTTAAAAAGGTTTAAAAAATATTTTTTAAAAGTCTGAAATTTTTAACAAAATTTTAAAACCAAAATTTTTTAATCTTCTCTTGTATTATGGCTTTAAAAGCTAGTTAGTATTCTATATACCAAATCTTTTACTTAAATTTTTATGATCACTTAGGGATTTATTAAAGGCATGTAATATTCGAATCGACGATGGTAGGCTACTTTCTCTACATCAAGTAATTGGTATGTCTATTGATCTTTATTATCAATGTGTTGTAACTCTCACGACCCCCAATCTCTACTTACTTAAATTTAACTTCGTCAAAATGGCTGCTTCTACTTTTGGGTTATTTTAAAATCAATATTGATGTGGCTATCTTTCCTTATCATGGTGGATGATTAACTAGTGTACATAGATTTTATTTTAGTAGTAGAAGTAGAGAAGAAAATATTAATGTAATTCATAGATAATATAATGGTTGTATGCCTTCTAAGAAAAGATTAAGACTTGCTGTAGCAAAAATTAAGGTGGTGGCAAAAATAATGGCATTATAAAAGTATTTGTGAAATATAAATAAAACATGCTAAATATAATATATCACACGCAATAGGAGAGCTTGCTAGCCTTTTAATATGATTGGAGGTTTTAGAGTTAAATTACTTTTAATCTAGCTTGATCTAGACAAGGTATACTTCATTTATTTTATGATTACTTTAGTAGAATTGGTTAGCTAAAAAATCGTTGGTTAGCCTATTTAATGATTTTTTTAGTAACTATATTATAAATATTGTAAGAAAAAACTTCTCATGTGCAAGATTTGTAGGAACCCATATTGCACAAAAATAATTATAAAAGTATCTCTTTTTGTCATTTTAAGATTAAAGGGGAAGTTTTATAATTGTCTATGATGATAAAGAAGAGTCTAAAATAATAATTAAAGATCTTTGATGTCTTACTAAGGAATAATGAATAAAGACAATGAAAAAGAAAAAGATGAATTTCATGAAATCTAACTAATGGATTTTGAAAATTAAGGGTAAAGTTAATGGATTCATAAAAAAGTATAAGGCTAATGGATCTCATTTTAACACTCACAAATAAAGGGATCACTTAGAGAATTCAAATTAGATGCTTGAAAGTGAGTATACTAAGATCTATGTGTTGATGTTATAGGAAAATGAATGAAAAAACATACACTTTATGTGGAGAATGATCATCATAAGACATATTTCATATCACGTGTGCTATTTGACTACTAAAGGAAATGAGAGAATTAATCTCACTTCTTGATTGTGTACCACTAACTTAGGTATCAAGATGTTAATATCAAATGAAAGCCCAACACACTTGAGTTCTTTCCTATCTTGTAATAGTCAACAACTCAGTCAGTTTTAATAAGTCAATTCAAATACCATTCAATTGTGCAATCCTTTTCTTTTTATTATTTTTCTTTTTCTTTGGATTACTATTTGACTAGAGAATCATTCAAAATATTACAAATTGAATTCATTGATTGTATAATACCTGGTGGGCTGCTGCTAGCAAAACCCTTATTTTCTCTGATCTCAAAATTTAAAATAATGTTAGATACATTAAGAGAGATATTATTAAAAATTGTACAATAAACAAATGTGGCATGCAATTCCCCATTGACTAGTGTGTGTGTGCAACACGGGCCAATAGGCCCCTTTATTTTTCCCTACCAATATAGACAATGTCGGCAACCAATTTGCCGGCTTTTAACACCACCACCGTGAAAGGCATAGACCCATCGATGCTTTCCACGTCTTTCCAACTCTAATCCGACGGCTACTTCACCAGAAAACAATCAAAGTTTGACGTCAAAAAATTTATAATTAATTTATTTAAAAATTCAAAATAGAGATAATATATTAATATTATACTTTGATAAATATAAAAAAATATATTTTTTATATAATATATAAAAATTAATTATTCTTATTTAATTTTATCACTTATAAGTGATGTGCAGTCCGAAATAAGGCACGTGCTGCATGCATGGGGACGCAACGATTAGGGTTGTGCGGTTATTTAAATGTAAAAGAACAAAAAAAGAAAAAAAAAAGTAGGGTTAGAATTAAACATGCCCGCCGATCTTGAAAAGGGGTGTGGAACACTCGCGCAAAACGAGCGAGTGTCGTCCACAAAAACGAATATATATATATATATATATATAAATAATCAAAACGCAGCCAAAGGCGGAGAGGCTTTCTTGCTCTTTGGTTTGTATAATATAGCAGGGAAGGAAAGGACAGGGGTAAGCCATAAAATGGCGAGTATTAACAATATTGCCACTCCGACGACCGCCGATTACCGCCTCCTCCTCTCGTCGTCGAGGAGCCTCGGCGGTGATTCTTCGTTGGAGTATCGGATTCGAAGGACGCGCTTACTCCCTCGAAACCAGTTCATTGGCGTCAGATCCATGGCTGTTACCGAGCGCAAGCTTCCCTCCCCCAACGGTCCTGTCTCTTCTGTGAGTGCTTCTCTCTCGCTCGTTTTGCTTTTTGTTTTGTTTTGTTTTGTTTTTGTTTTTATTTTAATTTTTTTTTTCGTTTGTGAAAAAAGGTTAAATATTGCTTGCTTGACTGGCTTGTTTGGTTTCTGAGAAACCGCCGGAAAAGAAAGGAAGATGCGATTTGTGTTTAATCTTGCATTTCCTATTTGTTTCAGTGAGTTAGAGCTGTCTTAAGTCTTGAATTTCTTCTTCTTCTTCTTGTTTTTTTTTTTTCTTTTGGATATTCAACTATTTTAAGAATCTCTTGTGCAGGAGCTCATGAATAGAAGTCAGAACTTGGGACAGAAGAAAATCTCCTATTTCCAAAAAAAAACAAAAATTGTTTGTACAATTGGCCCTTCCACCAGCTCACGCGAAATGATATGGAAACTAGCAGAGGCCGGAATGAATGTGGCTCGCTTGAATATGTCGCACGGAGACCATTCGTCCCATCAGAAAACCATTGATCTGGTTAGGGAGTACAATGCTCAATCCGAAGACAAGGTCATTGCCATAATGATTGACACCAAGGTATATTGCTATCTGTCATATATCTTTTTTATGTAATTATTTTTTCTTTTCTGCTGTGACTAGTTTTCCAACGTTATATTTGAGAGTTCAGACGACAATCTACCATATTCTGAAATAGGGGAGAAGTCGATGCAAGGTTTTCCAAGCTAAATGCGTCCTTTTCTAATGAACCATTTTGGAAATCATAATTTTAACAGACAGAATATTGACAGTTTCGTTTCATCTGATTTTTAACCTGTGCTATAGCTGAAAGAAACTATACTATTGCCTCATTTCGAAAATCTTACTTTGACTGACAGAAATTGCAGTAGGTTTCATCTGCTTTTTAGTCTAGGCTATTATTGAGGGCAATGGTGAAATTAGCATTTTGCTCTGATGTTGTTATGTACATATTTATCTGCCATCTGGAACCCATCATAGTTTTCTCCAGGGAAACATTTTATGGTGTAATCAATGAATTTTTAGACACAAAGTGATTGATTGTCAAACAATTTTCATTGCATTGTTGAGATTTTCATGAATTGAATATGCTTATTTAGTATTCAGTGCACTTTTCTTGCTTGGCATGTTTTATATTTAGAGCTAGCTTTTTGATGCCAAATTCAAGATGGTTTTATTTATTTCCAATGCAGGGGCCTGAGGTTAGGAGTGGAGATGTTCCTCAACCAATTATGCTCCAAGAGGGACAAGAGTTTAATTTTACAATCAGTAGAGGGGTCTGCACAGAAGACACTGTTAGTGTAAATTATGATGACTTTGTCAATGATGTTGAAATTGGGGACATGCTACTTGTAGACGGTAAGTGTAGATCTCTTGATTGACTATGGGTGTGTGATAGGATGGTACAATGGATTAAGATCTTTTTTCTTTCTGATTGAAGACTGTACTTTTTTGTATGGAGGATTAAAGAGATGGATCTGTTAATGCATTTTCCTCCATTGGCAAATTAAGAGTTGGATTAGATTTCCTTCTAATGAAACTAAATGATGAGAAAAGATTCATGTAGTCAGACCCAATTAAATTTGGGATTATTTCTATGTTATTGTTGTATTAGATGTCCTTGGAAGCAGTCCATCCGACTAGCACATTTTTTCTTGGAAAGCATTGTAGAACATATGTAGATGACTCTTTATTTTGTTTCTGACTTATGGCTGCCAAATTCCTGGGGTATTTTGTTTGAGTCTCACTCCCAGCTTAAACATAACAATTTTCAATTTTGTTGACTTCATATTTTGTTACTCAATCTCACTCGAGGAGTAGGAGGGGGAGGGTGGGGTGAGGGCGATTCCCTTGTTGCGATATGTGGAAAAACTTTTATGTTCATTTTTAATTTGCTAGATCAGCTGATGGCTTCACTTTCTTCAAACTCCTGTTTGTGTCTTTTTGTGTATTTGCTATACTAATTTGGGCAAAATGTATAGTGCCATAACTTTGTGCTTCATATGGGCTCTCAACAATCTAAAGTCAACTTGTTTTGTCTTTTTCATTTATTTACAAAGAGCATCTTTACAGTGAAGCATTCAATGAACTTCTAAGTTACTGAATTGCAAGATATGAGAAGTTATATTGTTATACTCTTTTCACTCTGGTAGGTGGAATGATGTCATTAGCTGTGAAGTCAAAGACAAAGGATTTGGTTAAATGTGTTGTAGTTGACGGTGGGGAACTAAAGTCAAGGCGACATCTAAATGTCCGTGGAAAAAGTGCAAATCTGCCTTCAATTACTGGTTCGTATCCATTTAACTTCACATGGTAATGTTGTTGATGTGACAATTTGTTTCCACATTTATTCTCTATTGTTTTCTTGGTGAAATTGTCCTATTTTTCTGTTATACTTGTCATTTACCGTAGACAAAGATTGGGAGGATATCAAATTTGGGGTGGATAACCAAGTAGATTTCTATGCTGTCTCCTTTGTGAAGGATGCTAAAGTGGTCCATGAATTGAAAGATTATCTCAAAAGTAAAGGTTTTCTTTCTTTTTTTTGTTTTAAATCCACTGTAATCAAATATTCAAGTCACAGTTATATTTGGGCAATCAATTTTTGCTTTTTAACTAATTGTCTTGTTGCAAACCTGTGTAGGATGCAATGCAGATATTCATGTCATTGTGAAAATTGAAAGTGCTGACTCTATACCAAACCTTCATTCCATATTATCTGCATCCGATGGGGTCAGTTTTCAATATACTCTTTCTTTTACTCCGTAAGTTTTTAAATTTAATTCTTCGGGGGGGGGGGAATGGGAAGAAGGAAGATTAGAGTTTCTGTCCTGCTCTGATGTTCTTGGTGGTCTAGCTTGTGATTTCTGCATCTCTGGGTGCTTTTATGAATGGGCTACTGTGAGATCTCTGTCTCTCTCTCTGTGGTGAGCACGCATGTGCTACAGTATCCGGGACCTTTCCTTCTGTTTGTGAGTCCATTAGAGTTTGTGTTTTGACTGTTTAGTAATGGGATAGTCTTGTCCAATCACACTTTGACTTCTTTTGGCTTTATAGGCAATGGTTGCCCGTGGAGATCTTGGTGCTGAACTTCCAATAGAGGAAGTGCCTTTATTGCAGGTAATGGAACAGCACAATGCTAAAACCAATTTTTGTGGTGCAAAAGTTTGTTTGCCTTTAAGGCTTGATTCAAGACATTGGGCATAAGAATGAACTCAGGTTCCCACTTCTTACGAGTAAATGTGATACAGTGTTTTGTTTTCTGATCAACAAGAAAGGCATTTTACAAGTAAATTTGGAAAATTATTTCTGGGATGCAAGAACAGATAAATGAGATGATTAAGTGTTTTCCATGATCAATGCTGTCTAAGATCTCAGATTGACTGATTTCTGTGTGACCAACCAAATTGCACTTTCCTAAAATTTCATGTTATTGTCCATTAGTAATAGCAGTTGGATGGCAAAACATAGCAGGTGAATTGTAATGTCTAATTTTAAGAGCAATAATATTTGTATTCACTGGTGCAAGAATTTGCCACTTGTAGATTCTACGCATTGTGTTCCAATTTTGTCATTGCGTAGTCCTTGTTATGTTTTAAACAGGAAGATATCGTTAGAAGGTGTCACAGTATGCAGAAACCTGTGATTGTAGCAACAAACATGCTGGAGAGTATGATTGACCATCCCACACCAACAAGGGCTGAGGTCTCGGATATAGCCATTGCTGTACGTGAAAGTGCTGATGCAATCATGCTGTCTGGAGAAACTGCCCATGGAAAGTAAGTTGACTTGGCCAGAGTTATATATTCTATAGTAATGAGTTTTCTTTCATCTTCCATTTTAGTTGCATAGTCTGCAAGATCCTATTGTTGTTGGTTGCAATTTAAAATTAGGTTTCTTCAAACACACAACCTTTCTTTTATAATCCTCCAGAGATATGAGTGAGAAAAGGAGGGTTATGTTTTATGAGCTTTATACATCAATTATCATTTTCAATGATTGATTTAACTCTTAATCTTACTGACATAAAAATTACTTATTGTTTACTGATTAGAAGTAGGCCCCATTCCTCATATCCCTCAAATCTGAGAACTGTCAATAGTCAAGGGGATGGAAAGAAACTTTATCTGCTAATTTTGGGATGAAGGAGCCTCTACCTTTTGATGAAGATTTACTACTTCTTTCTACGAATATTCCTCTTGGAACACAGTTCTTGCCCTCACTTAAATGAACAGTATGTCATCAAAAGCATCTTAAATAGTTATTTCAACTGGATACTGAAACCTGACTTATGTCATCAAGAGATGGCCTTTAGACCCATTGGCTGCCATCTATTTGCCAATCCTTCATGATAGTGTGTTACTGTCTTCTTATTGATTGTTGTTGCCAGATATCCTGACTATGGCAGTTTTTTGTACGCAGTTGACTCTGGCCATCTCCATTAACTCTTACTGATCAGTGTTTCAGCTGACTTTAGCATCAGTGGTCTTTTTTGAGCTTGCAAACACTACTAGCCAGACTAGTTTTTCTATTTGTTTCTCATGCAGATATTTATTGGTCAATTAGTTTATGGTCAGTCCTTGCCTGTTGCTTTCCTACAATGGATCCTATTTACTGGCACTTTCTGCTATTGAACTCATTCTTATAATGTGACTGAATGCTAAGCCTAATTGATTTTATTTCTTTTTAGAATTTAGAATTTTTAAGGTGCTTCACCAAATTTCATGTAGCAGGCAATTATTTTAAACAGTTCTACAACTTCTATACATTCTTTACTTTGGTTTACCAATTTTGCTACTGCAACAATTATACAGGTACCCACTGAAGGCTGTTAAGGTCATGCATACAGTGGCAATGAGGACAGAGTCAAACCTGCCAGTTAACACAACACCTCCAACTCAGGGTGCCTATAAGGTATGTAAAATTGGGCTGGGAAGATGGCTACTGTGCTCACTCCTCCACTCAATTTTTTTGTCTTTTCTCTAAGAAGTAAATTCATGTTTTTTTGGCCAATATCAGCAATGAGAATTGAAAGAATGAAATTTGACCTCGCACTTATCTTTTCTAGTGACAGTCACTTTGCATTGTATCTCTTGTTATTTTGTAATCTTATAACTTTTATGGACTTTCTTCTTGGCAGAGCCATATGGGTGAAATGTTTGCTTTCCATGCCACAATAATGGCTAACACTCTCAATACACCCATTATTGTCTTCACTAGAACAGGATCAATGGCTGTACTTTTAAGTCATTTTCGACCCTATTCAGCAATCTTTGCATTCACTAATGAGTAAGTCCTAAAGCAGTGTAGAATACATTACTTTTTTTTTTTACCTTGGATTGCTTGCTTTGAGTTTGCAACTTAAATGACTTGGAAATAGAAATTTGTTGGAATTTTCACCAAAGATAGAAAAGCATGGGATGATTACCTTTGCATATGTTCAAAGGCTTCAATTGATTAAGCTCTCAACACAGTTAATGGCCAGAAGACCATTCAGCATTAGAAGAACTACAACTGACAACAGTTTTTTTTTTTTTTTTTTCACTTTTCTTCAATATAGCCTTGATATTGTGTATCCTTGTGCTTGCTCCTCTACCATTAAGTTGTTGGGTGATGATTTCTATACTTATGTTAGTAGAAGGGATAAAACTTAGAAGCAAAATTTCCTTGTCTTTTCCTCTCATTACTTTGTAGTCCCTTTCTGTCATGCTCATTATAAAAGTTTTCAAAATCTGTGTCCGTAACATTACTCAGCACTAGTATTGGCATCATCATTCATTACCACTTTGATGCTCCATTGCCAGTTACAATCTTTACAATAGCTATTTTATAATTGTATTGTTGCCTGACGATTTCTGTGGTCCTTTAATTAAAAGGGCCAAAAAATTTGATGACGTTTTTCTTATTTTCTTTTTCTCTATTCTTTTCCCACTTCTGTTGTGTGAAGCTTATAGGTGTTGAAAAGCCATCTCAACAATACTAGTTACTATCACCATTCGATATCATATGTTACCATTTTGATTCTCTATTACAACTAATTAATTCCTTTTCTTTTAGCTTTCAAGCCTCCTCTCTGGCCACTTAACACATCTTTGTTCTTTACCCTGACTGCCTAGTTGTAGCTGCGTGCTAGTTGAATTTAAGGAAGTTCTTATTATTCATTCATTCTTTCTAACTTTTTAACAACACATCCCTTGTTTGGCAGACCTAGGATTAAGCAGAGATTGGCACTTTATCAAGGTGTCATGCCAATATGTATGCAGTTCTCAGACGATGTAGAGGAGACTTTCTCTCGAGCGATAAAGCAGTTAATGGTTAGTTATCCTCTGTCTATATCTTGTTTTTATCATTTGACAAGAATATATAAATTAGAGTTTTCTTCAAACTTTTCCATGCTTTAGAGCAAGGGTCTGTTGCTGGAAGGACAGCATGTTACACTTGTCCAGAGTGGAGCTCAGCCAATCTGGCGTCAAGAATCTACTCATCACATACAAGTGCGCAAGGTTGAAAACTGATTTTTTTGATAGAGGTTCGCCATTGGATTATTTGGGAGCAACTCAAATTTATGTGGCATATTTATTGTTAGTCAATTTTAGCAATCTTGTGATATGTTGTTTGATGTATGGATTGAACAAAACTAGATTGAGTTTGAAGTTATCATAGGCTATTTAGTAATTGGAAGTATAATCACGTAGAGGAATTATCTGCTGATAGGAACTAGATTTAGTAGATTATACCAACCAAAATTTGCAGTCATTCTTGTATACCGATGTCTTGAAGTGTTTTTTCATGGATGCTATCTTACTACAAATGAAGAATCTAAATACAAGTGCCTTTACTGTTTTGATATTTAGTCTTAGGAAATTCATGTACCATTATAAGTTGGTTTCTTCACTGGTGACTGCCCAGTTTTCATTCATCATCATTTAGCATCTGACTATACTATTTGCTTCCCAGGCTGCTAAGTTTAGATCGCTTAGAATTTTTATGAACTAGCCTGTGTTTTGCAACTTGCAATGGGCCATAGATGCATTTCATTTGTTGAGGAAATAACTTGATTGATCTTTGACAACCTAGTGTTCATATTAGTAATCACCCGGAATGCATTTTACAGGGTTCTTTTGACCATGTAGCTGGGGAATACCAGGGGGTCAAAATTTTCCTAAACCTAAAATAGATAGCTCTGTCATTTTTTATCTGCTGTTTGCTGATTGACAAATGAAGTAAGCAATTTGGTATTTGCCGGATCATTTCTTATTACTGGGCCTTTTGTTTAGTCCCGTAACCACCTAATAATTTCTGTGTTAAGTGAAAAAAGAATGCCTTGTGCTTAGAAACATCTTCATTTTCCCCAAATACCTGTCAATGAGGATAGGATTGAGCTCCTTTTATGTATTGAATAAGATGACCTATCATGTTAAAGTTGTGTAAGCCATGTATTTGGAATTTAAAGGTTGGGATTTGGTCGTTTTAAGAAAGTTTATGAATATAATGAACTTAAAAGGGTTGGGGGGTGGGGGAAGGCTCGACCTTTAATTTGGAGGAAAGTTCCAAATGACCAGAGCATGAAAGCTTATGTTAGTCCTGAAATGAGAGGTGCCGAGCCCTTAAATATGGACCTCGATTGGGATTAGAGACCACCACTTCAGTTAAAAGTTTTTGAGAGCATATAGGCAAGCTTGGCTATCCACTGGGAGTTTCCTGATTTTATGCATTGCAACAGAGTTCAAAAACTATAAGTAATCTTTCCTGTTTACTATCAATAGTTTATCTCGATGTGAATACTTTGTTCGTAACTTGATACCTCAAGTTCAAGAGAGATTTTTGCCTTAGATAGCCCGAGGAATCCACAGTGCACGAGTGGCCGCCTATTCTAAAAACGGAATTGCTGGGACAAAAGCTTGAGTGATCCTATTAATCGTGCCTGTTTGTGCTGAGGGATTCATCCTTGTTGCACTGGATTGAGATCAAATTTACAATTAGGCATACAGGAGCATTTAGGATTTGTTGGCAGATCCAAAGAGGGTGTTTTGTCTTTGTGTCTTAAATTTGCAGTCCAAGCATTTGTGAACTTGTTTACTGAAGTGTTCATTTATGTTATTTTCTCATGGTTTATATGTAGGCACTAAAAGAGGTGTAAGTACTAACTGTAGAGGAAAGGAAGCACCAGGGGAGATCTTTTCTTTTATTTTCCAGTACCTAAGCTTTCCCATACAGGAACCTTCTGCGTTCTACAAAGACAACCAACTCATTTCACATAAAATTGGATTATAGTGGGATGGTAACAAATCAGAATGAGGTGACTTCTAGCCAAAAGCAAGCCGCCTCTTTAAACCCAGTTTCTAAACAGAATCCCCAGTACATTTAAGTGGTGCAGAAGCCGGGGGAAATGGGTGCTTGAGTGTCCATCGAATGTGTTTTCTTATTCATATTCCCGGGTGCCTTAGGCATTAACACAATTGCAGATGTTTCTGTTCAATGTCAAGCGCTAAAGCTCTCCTCCTCCGCGTTCTTGCCATATTTTCCCTCCAGCTTGATACACTTGTACCACTTAGCGCATGCTACGTACACTACTAAGTCTATAGTTGTCAAGGCAGCCAAGAGGAAATAAAATCTGTCTAGGTGCCCCTCGTTGAGATTTCCTGGAATCCATCCAGGCACGTGATGTTCGGTTGAGATCTTCATGACCATAGTCACCAGCAAGTCGCTCACGTAGTTCCCGAGCGAAATAGATGTCATGCAAAGTGCACTTCCAAAGCTTCTTAACCCGTCTGGTGCTTGTGAATTGAAGAACTCCAATTGACCAACATACATGAAAACTTCAGAAGCTCCGATGAGTGCATATTGAGGAACTTGCCAGAAGATGCTCAAGGTGCTCGAGTCTTTGCAATTTATGCAGTCTCTGCTTGCATACCTTAGTCTATAGCGCTCCACAATCCCAGCAGAGAACATTGCCATTATGGCAATTACGAGGCCAATACCCATTCTCTGAAGTTCAGTTAGTCCTCTTGTTTTTGTCTTTTTGATCCTTGCCACGAGTGGATCTAGAACTTGTCGACAAAGGAAAACAAAAATTGCGACACTGACGATGTCAAAGCTAGACATGCCGGCAGGAGGGATTCTGAAGTTTGAAATAACAGTTTTCATCGCAGCTCCTTGCACCACAAACAGAGAAGCCATTTGGGTGAAGACGACCGAGTATATTATGGTACAGAACCAAACTGGGAGTAGTCTAAGAATACATTTAACTTCTTCCACTTGGGTAACCGGACAGAGATGCCAGGGGTTGTGACGCCCCTGTTTCTGGTCTTCTAAATCTCTTGACGTAATGTAAGCTGCTCTGTCCAAGAACCTGAAATGTGTAGATTTTCACGAGTTATTTCATGGAATTACAGAAACCTAGTTTGTTCTAATGGTGTAAACTAACTAGCATATTACTAAATCTAAGGCTCCATGGATATAGCGTCGATAGATAAAATGAATCTATGGTTCTGATTGAAGTACTTACTTGAATCCATGAGTGTAGAGTATTTTTCTGCTGCCATTCTCGGAGCATTCTTTGCCATCCTCGTCGTACAAGTCATCCTCACCAAGTGGCATCTCCACTCTCCATTTCTTTGTTGCAGCAGCCAGGACTTGACAAAATCTGGACAGAGGATTACCACTGGGCTTGAAGTGCCTGTACCTTGTGGTTCCTAGTAAGAAGAAGACCAATGCAGCAAAAGCAGATCCCGTAGATGCCCAGAACCCAAGTACCCACATTCCTTCATCCTCAAAGTACCCCAATATGGTATTGGAGAAGAGGGAGCCGATGTTCAAAGCTAGATAGAAGTAGCTAAAAAATGCCACCTTTGAGTGTCCTTCCCTAGGGTCCCCTTCCTCAAACTGATCAGCCCCGAATGTAGCTATATTAGGCTGATAGCCCCCATTTCCTAGTGCAACAAGGTAGATTGAGAGATAAAACAGCCCGACTTCCATGCTTGAATGCGAACCGCATGGAGTCAGTTCATCCCCACATCCCCTTGGTCTGATCAGGAAAAGGTGTGTTGACAGCGACAATAATACTAGTCCCTGTCATTAAAACATGCAAGCAATTAGCCCATCCACGTGATTTGCTGTATGTCTTAGAAGTTAACATCTGTAGGCAGAGCCCCTAATTGCAGGACAATTTTATTTCTTTGTCTTTATCTATTGGAGGAGCATTGAAGTTCCCTACGAGTTCTTGATTGAAAATCTGGAAGAACAGGTTCCACGCCAAGTGACGGCGACTTACCGTGACAAAGATACCCTGAAAAATGGCGCATGTTTTGTACCTTCCCCAGTAGGAATCACTAAGGAAAGCACCGACGAGGGAAAAGATATAGACAGTTCCAGTCCATTTGCTAACGTTATTAGCAGCGTCAGCATTGCTTTGTTGCAACACCCTCGTCAGGAGCACCACCAAGTTCACCCCAACACCAAAGAACGCAAGGGTTGCCAGACCTTGGTTTACTGGTTATTTGCAAATCAAGAAAACAAAGGGCACAATACATAGTTAGATTCATTATATTTCAACGCCTTCTAAACCAGGTAGAATTATAATTTTATGATTCTGAACTTGAGAGAGGAAAAATTTAATTACGAAGTACTACAACTTCTTTCATACCCTCTTATCTGAAGGGCAACTTTTCTATCCACGGAAATAGATTATTTGTTAAAACAAAGCGAGGTTTCAGAATGTCCATATGTATTCACGTGCGCTGTTGCACTGAATTCGTCTGTACTCAATGATTTTGCTGCTTTTCTCTGTCATTTATACTCATCTTTCCTCATTCATGTGCAAGCAAAACTCATATCTAGAAACTTGACAAGTTGACTAGATTCATACTCTTTATGGAGGCCACGAGTGGATGGCCTTCGTAGTTTTCACGTATTTGCTAAGAGTAGCAAGAAAAGTAACCATTGTGAATGATTCAACAAGCACATTAATCCCATGTTCACCCGAGGATGGAAATAGCACCAAGAAGAGCCACACGTTCCACGTTCCCAATAATGCGTTATTAGCTAAGAATCCTCTTTTCTTGCCTCTTCCACTCGTTAAAAGCTTGCATGTGATTGGCCAAATAATTGCACTAAGTGTGTTTATGGACTGTTAGAAAACAACAGGGTAGGGGAGGGCTGACGTGACAAGGTTGGGTTTCACATTTTTTTCTTTTTGAGGTTTAAGTTTTCTATCAAAATTCAATCTATGTGCGATGAGATGCGCAACCAGAGTGATGAAATGTGAAATAAGTTGTCAATTGTATATATTTTTTTGAACAGTTTGTTAAATATTCTATCAATTCTATTGTACATTTAATTGAGTTTATTACACATTTAATCATTATTGTCAAACATTTCTCACATACTTTTTGATTTTTTTTTATTTAAAATTCAAGTTTCCCATCGAAATTTGTTAGATGTGCAATAAAACTGATGAAATGTACAGCAACTTGATAATTAGATTTTTTTAATAATTGATTACACACATTCTATCAGTTTTGTTATATATTTAATTTGTTTTATTGTATATTTAATATTTTTGATGAAATTTCAAATTTAATAAAAAAAAAATCAAAAACATGTGGAACCTACTCATCGCCAACTCAACCCATCTCTCCCTCCCCCCCCGGGTCAATTTTTACTAGTACATGTGTGCTTTTCGTTTTTTCCTTTTTTAAGTAGGATATCTTGGAATGTCCTTGTTTTCTGTTGTTTTAGAACATTTTATTTTGTGAGCGAACGCAGGAAACGGACCCATTTTCATCAAGTCTTTTTTCCCACAATTTTATCATTTATGTTATCTTATTACATCAGAAAAAACAATTTAGACACAAAAAAGAAGTAAGGAAAGCAACCTTAAATCAGATTTTAAAGGAAAATCAATGGAGACCTCATTGGGTTGAAGCCACGTGGCTACAACCCACATCATGAGAAGAAACTCTTGCATGTTGCGTGTCGGCCCCGTCTTACTCTCAATGCATGCTTCCCCTACTACCTCTCTGGCGTTCTTCTCATGTCACCAGGCACTGGCAACACCCACCCACCCATCTGCCAACTCTCTCTCTCTCTCTCTCCCCCCACAACCCCCGGGTGCTGTGGTGCGCTTGATTTTCAAGACTTGAAACTCAGAAATACCGTGACAAGGGATTCGACACTTGGTTCTCAAGTGCACTTATCAATGCCACACATCTCTTGTCCTCTTCCTTAAAGCTGACAATAGAGAAGAACCCCCTCTTATCAATATAACAGAAGCGATTATCCTTTTTCCTTTTTAAGAAAGTTCAAAGAACCTGTCTCGTTTATCAATCTCTCTCTTCTTACCCCCTTGGTATGTTGCTAGACACATGCATGGTATGTGTAAATATAATAAATCGAGATGTGGAATGCCTTATCCTGAATCCAAGCATAAACGTATATATATGTGTGTGTCTATCTATCTACACACACACAGAAATCTCAGAGGCGCGGAGTGACTATTATTTTTCAAAAATGCAATTATTGATTTCTAGGAGAACATGAAATATAAAGATAGAATAGAATGGCAGCTGCAATTTTGAATTATGTCTATCCTGAGTTTGTGAGTGTTAATGGTATTTCTTTCGCTTACAGAGTATGATGATTCCAGCAGCCCATTGTCCAGAATTTGACTTAATGGCGGGACGACCTTGCCAATCAACTGTTCCATCAAGAGTGCATTCCTCTTCATCTTCTTTGAACTTAACCTAAATATGAGTTTAGGAACATAGACATGATTAAACGAAGCAGGCAATGAACAAATTTTGGTATGGACAGAGAGTGCAAAGAGTTGTTACGATCAATATCAGGATCACACAAAAAGATTTCTCTAAGGAACTATAGCATTAGTGCATGTTCATAAGCAAGAGGCTTTCGAGCCATCCAAGAGCAAGTTAACTAATAGCAGAGTGCTGTGGGGAAATTGAAAGGAAAATGGATGCTTAATTATGCTCTTCAGACCTTCCTTTTAAGTTAATAGAGAGAGGAAAGTTGGAGATAGTTTTACTGACCTCTTCAGACACCTTGATACAAGCCATTGGTGGAGTTGAAAACAGGGAGAGAGAGCGAGAGAGAGATAGAGAGCTAGATATTTGGCTTCGGTATGGAGAGGATGAAGATGTGTTTATGGGGTTTTCAGACGTGGGGGAAGGAGGTTGAGATTGAAAAGAGGAGGGAGGAGGGAGGAGTGAATAAATAGGTGAGGAGAGGATCATATGGACGGTGGAGATTTGGAGTGAAAAAACAAAAAGGGACACCACCCCACATACCCAAATCTTTCAATAATTCTAATGTGATGATGCAACCCTGTTTTTCATTTTGGGTAAAAGTTGGGGGGAGAGGGACAAAGCTCCCTACTTTTACCCAAAATCTCTCTCTCTCTCTCTCTTATTTATTTATTTATTTTTAATATTTAAGATTTGTTTTTTTTTTTTTGAAAAAAAAAGGCCCCATTAGGGGGATCTGGCACCCTCTCGGCATGGGGTTCGGTGCCCCTAACGAGACCCTACAGCATGGGGTTCTGCTGATTTGTCTTTCCTAATTTTCCCTCTCTTTCTTCAGTGTGCTTGTAAAAGCTACCTACATCGGTCACTGTAGTATTATTTGGGCTCTATAACCATCCGGGGGGGGTTTAATTTTTAGGAGGAACCACAAAAGGTAAAATTAAAATCATTAATTGTAAAATTTTAAGCCTACAACATCCAACTTGGTAATAATCCAAGGATCCCACATTCTCCTTGATGAGTACAACAAAGGTCAATAGATCATAAAGTATATGTTCCGTATGGATTCCTCAAACGAATTGTGCTATTCTGTGTTTATGTGTTGATCACATCCAGGATAACTCGTATTGATGTCTTTGAGTCCAATTAAGTACTAGTATAATCGTGAATCGATATTCTGAGAATCACCTCGAAAAACAATTCAATGTTTACGTGGAGAAACAGTTGTGAAGGTATCTAAGTTATTCTTGTATAGGTTCTCAGAAGCATCAAATAATCTTAGATTTTAGAATAAAGATGGGAAATTGGTAGTAATAATTGAATATATTGTCGGGAATAAATGAACTTGTGATTTATTGATTTTAATGTTTGATTTGCATATAACAGCTTTTACAGACTTTGCTGCTCTCAATTATTATGAAGGATAAGATTCCAATTCCTTGACTATATGTGTAATTATTTCAATTGGTGATGCATGAGCTGCACACTTTTCTCTCCTTTGTGGCAACATTGGCATAAAACCATCGCTCGCCTAAATTGAGTGTTGAATAAGGTACAGTTCATATTCTTCTTTAAAGAAATAATACCTCAAGTTGATAAAACATTCTCACTAATATCCTAATATGCCGATGGATTTAGTCCCTTTGCACTCTTTTGGTTTTCATTTGATCTTTCTTTGTGAAGCCCTCTTTTGATTCCAGCAGCTGCAAATTCTGAATTATAGAATTCCGTTTTTTTGAGCAACACCATTGCTCTTTTGCCAACCCCTTTCACCGTTTTCTTGGGAAACAAACATACCAAAAAAATAAAAATAATAATAAATAAATAATATATATATCTATATATATATATATATATATATATATATATGCTTTGTCACGTTGATTTTAGATTCCTGAACGACTTACCGACAGGGATAAGTTCCCATTCTGATTCAAGGATCCGGTGCCTACATTAATTAAGTTCGTTTGTGCTTAAGTAATTACCATGCTAAAATTGTGTCATCATTAGGCCTTTGCCCTCGGAAACGTCTTTAGTATGATTGAATACAGCGCATTATTAAGTAATGTTCCTTGTCAACGGGTGTAAAGCAACCATAACATATAGAGTAATCACCTGGACAATAATATGGTCCTCTCGCAATTAGGGAATTATAAAATCATTTTATGCTAATGAAGAAGACACAGGAATAACTTAACTGTAACTTTCTCAGAACTTAGGACATGCATGGCATGTCCTTTCGAGAGAAAGATGATCAGGAAATGAAATACAAAAAGTTGATATATTCTCAATGAACATGTAAAGGATTTATCAAAAAAAAAAAAGTGGGGGGAGGGGTGGTAAGATAGAGAGGAACAAACTTTGGACTTTTAGTGACAATTCAGGGTAGAGATTGTGGTTGTACGATTGCCAATCAACTTCCTTTTTCTTGTTCATGAGGATTTCAAAATCGAAGTAATTCTACACATGCAACTAGTAAGATGCTGCAATGAGATATTATGCAATTGATCTTGTCGGGGAGCACAACTAGTGGATCTTGCATGCATTGGCTTCAAATAAACGAATTTCTTTCAAATTCTTGGACACGAGTAGTGGCGCAAATGAAATTTTGTTCAACTGTCTCTCTAATGGATCAAAGTCGAACCCCAGCTGTTTTCAATTATGACGATAATGAGATTAATACAACATCGTGAGGTTGGCTGATTCGATGAATCTATTTCAAAAATCATATTATCGGATGCAGGTTATAATTAAGGGTTTGAATCTCATAGTTGTCTGTGTAAATAATCTCACATTTGGCTATACATCCTATGTTTTGATCAGTGATTTAAGTAACAAAACAAGACACGGTCAATATTTATCGCATTTTGCAGAAAGACTCTGTAATGACCATTGGTTTTACATTATTGTAATTAATGATAAGATCACAAATATTCATCAAATAATAATAATAATAATAATAATATAATGTGAGTTAGCATCTGACATATATAAAGTTATATACATATTCGTGTAATGAAATTCTTTTAGGTAATTCATAAGTTGTCATATAGATATATAGTAACGCCTCAAGTACCGAAGATATTAAAGGCCTAATGGTAGCTATAGTGGGTTTCTTCAAATAGCGTACAGCTTGAAGCTAGGCTGCTGGAGTACGTGTAATCTAAGAACCCACCTTACCTTGAATGAATGCATGTTGTTATAGAGGCATCTTGTTAGTATTTGACGAAGATATTGGAGCTGCTGGTTTGCTCTTCAGCTGCAACAATTCAGTTTCCGCATTTTAGCTTCCCCCCAAGTTTCAAAAGAATGTTAAGTTGGTTGACATCGCTGCTGGAGCATGGCTTTAGCGTTATGTTAGTCTACCTTATTTTGTAATCTTGTGATTGTGATCAAATTAATTTGAATTTGAATTTTACATTTTGTGCTAGTTGTTGGAATATTCTTCCAGCTTTCAAGTTGAAATTTGTAATGTTTAAGCAATGTATATAATACACATGATGATGATCGATGAAAAGTATGAGCTTGACTTCTCTTTCACGTTACTGAAACTCTTTCTCAGCAATTTTCTCTTATTTTTGTTTCTCCAGTTTTCAGTTATTATTGAAGTTGAATCATGAAACAATAATAGTAGTGTTTGAGCATTTTTAATTTTGATATAAGATATGTTATGAAATTTATTTTTTTTATCTTATAGATTATAATGTATTTCTTATTTTATAATTTATTTACTTATTTTATAATATTTTAGTTTAATCATAAATTTTAATTAAATTATTTTAAAAGTATGTAAACTATTTAGGATTTTTTTTAAAAAAATTTAAATATTGTCTTATTTAGTTCAAATATTTTCTTAATTAATTATCAAGTATTTTGTTATTTAGTTAGAATAATCTCCAATTAACTAAATGATTTTATATATAAATGTGTGTGTAAATTTAAAAGTTAAATATCTTAGTATCCAAGAAAATTATTAGTAAAATTTATTCAAATAATTATCAATAAAATTTTTGTTTGATAATTATTATCTTTTTTAGTGAATTTAATTTTTTTTTTTTTAGATCAATCAAGCATTGTCCTTCGACATCTTCTTTTTTTATGCTTCTTTTGTGGGCTAGGCAAGGAGTGATCAACATAATGAGGACCATTTGTGTGTTAATTCTAACTCTTTTATAAAGAAAAAACTTTGTCTGAAGTAATTATATAAGATTATAAATATAAATTTTTTTTATTAAATATATTATTTATAATTAATCTATTTGTAAATATATTTTTAATTTCAAAAATATTTTAATTTTTAATGAATATTTTTTTGTTAAAAATTTTATGATATAGGTAATAGAAGTTTATATTTATTTTGAATATAATAATATTCGTGACGAGGAGAAAGTAACTTTTATACATTTCAAATTTTAAGATGATGTAATTAATTGTTTAAATAATATTTAATATTATTAATTTAGATTTACCAAGCCAAGAATTCGTTTATAGATAAATATAAAAAATTTATTAATGTTCAAATTCTATAATGATGATATGTTTGATGAAATTTTAGAAAGTATTAAAAAATAATTTAATTTTTATTTTTTTCCTATTATAGTTGTAAAATAAAATTTAAAATCTAAATATGTGCAACCTTATCTCTACATTAAAATTATTAGTAAAATATCAATTATTGATCAAGAGGGTATATATATATATATATAATCAATAATTACATGGTAGTTAAGTCAATTGCTTTCTTTTGTATTAGTACAAAATATAATGACGACCAAGTAATTATAATAGTATATGTAGATTTTATCAATTTAAAGGATAATTTCATAACCTATAGGTCTTTAGATCTTATTAATCCTTTACTTACAATTTTTGTTGATTTTTTTTGGAATAAACAATTTAGTAGAAGAAAATTTTAATTTAATATTATTATTAATTAACATCATTACTCTCGTGATTAATTTATAAAAAAATTGTTGGTTCCTTTTAAAAATATTAATTTATTTTAAATATTTATTACTATAACGTGAAAGATACTAATTTCTTTTTTGTCAACTTAAAAGTGAATTTCCTTTAAATGGAGAGATCTAACGTAAGATACATTACGAAAATTATTTTGTATTGTTCTACAAATTATTTTATAATTCTTATTTTATAATTTATTTACTTATTTTATAGAATTTAATCTAATAAAAAAATTTTAAATAAATTATTTAAGAATTATGTAAATTATTCAAAAAAAAAATTAAGAGTTTTATTATTTAGTCAAAGTATTTTTTTATTTAGTTAAAATATTTTTTTATTAGTTAGATAATTTTAACTATAAATACATATATTAATTTAAGAGTTAAATTATCTCAATATTTCAAAAAATCATCAATAAAACTTATTTAGATAAATTATTAATAAAAATTCTTTTTTGAAAGTTCTTATCTTTTATGTTTGATTCCAAAAACTCTTTTAAAGAGTTAATAAAGTGTTGACTTTTGATATTTTCTTTTTTTGTTCTTTTGTCCCACATTAAGCTCTTAAAAGACATGTTAGAAAAGAGTATAAGGTTAAAATAAAACACTTAAGAATTTAAGTGTAAGCATGTAAGATTGTAAGAGATTGAAAGAGGGTAAGCTAAACACGTAAGATTGTAAGAGATTAAAAAAGGGTAGGCTAAAAGTGTTTCACACTGAAAAAACAAATTCAATCTTCTTTTTATGGGTTCCATAAACTTTTCTCCTCTCTCATTATTTAAGTTCTTTAAAGATAATTACCTCAAATAAACTATCATGATAAAAGTTTACCTTAGGATATTTGATCTTTGGGAAGTTATAGAAAATGAAGGGGTGATTCCTCATTTTCCATCAAATCCAATAATAACATAAATCAAAAATCATAATGAGTAAGTATTTAGCAATTTAAAATTTCTACTTACATCCACTATGTTGTCATAGAAGTTATTTTTAACATAATTATGATTTATAAAGTAGCCAAGGATAATAAGAGAAATTAAAGGAAAAGTATGTTAGAGGTAAAAAGAAAAATCAAAACTATACAACTTTTAAATTGTAAAAAAGAGTTTGACTTACTCAAAATGAAAAAAATCTAAGACTGTAAAAGACTATAATGATAAACTCATAAAGTTAATGAACCATATTAGAATCCTTGAAGAAGATTTCCAAATTCAAAGATTGTTTAAAAAGTTATAGTAAACACACCAAAAAGATTTGAAAATAAAATATTCCTCTTAAGGACTCTAAAGACCTCTTAAAGATCTCTTTGGGTGAGCTAAGAAATGCTTTGTAAGCCTAAGAATTGAGGAGATTAAAATGGTAGGAAGAGACTCTAATTAAGGGTGCTTTCTCTATTAAACATTTAAAGAAAACATAATAAAAAAAGAAGCAATCTAGAAAGCAATAAAAAAAAAAAGGGTAAAAGCAACTTTATAGGTGATAAGCAAACTTATCCATGTTTTGAACATTACAAGAAGCCTACTGACCTCCTAACATATTTTTGGCAGAGACCTGATATAGTCTGCATGCACTATAATGAAAAAGGACATAAAGAGAACATGTATCCAAAAAAGAATAAGTCTTAGCAAAACTAGTAGTAAAAAGCACAAGTGGTAAATAATGATCACCAAAGAATTTTAAAACAATTTTTTGTTGCTAGTAACACTATAACTAATAGAGATGTTGACATTTGATTGGTTGACAATAATTATTAAAATCACATGCCTTTAAATTTGAAAGTCTTCAACAAACTTAATTAGTACTTTATATCTAAAGTAAGGATTAGCAATGGTACTTTTATTTAAGGTAAAAGAAAGAGAATGGCTACAATTCAAACACAATCAAGTATTAAACTAATTTCTAATGCATTACATGTCTCTAATATAAAGAATAATCTTTTTAATGTTGGTTAGTTTATAAAAAAGATTTTCATTAGAGTTCAAAAATAGATTATACATTATCTTTGATACTATTGAAGTAGAGTTATTTACTATTCTTATAATGAGGAAAAATCTTGGATCCAAAACTAGTTGAAAATGTAGCCATGCTTACTTCTACAAATGAAATAGCCTTATGGCATAAAGGATTAAGGTATGTTCATTATGCTTATATGTAAAATTTCTTTAAAAAGCAATTGGTGCAAGACTTATCTAAAATTATAAACAAAGAAACCACTTGTAAAGTGTGCTAGCAAGTAAAGCAAGTTAGACACCATTTCTCAACAAACTAAAATCCACAAACAAGTTACAATTGTTGTATAATGACATTTATGGTCCTATAAGTATTAAATCACTCAATAAAAGTAAATATTTTATAATTTTCATTGATGATTAGACTAAATTTTATTGGATTTTTATTTTAAAGTAAAAGTCAAATGTTGTAAGTTTTTTATTTTAGGACTTTAAGGCTTGGATTAAAAACCAATTAGGTCATAAAATTAAAACTATAAGGTTTGACAATGAAAACAAATATACTTTAGTTTTTTGTAAGCAAATTTGTGAGACAGGATGGATAGAATAACAATTCACATAACCTTACATACCTTAACAAAATAGGGTGAATGTGAAAAAGAACAAAACTATAATAAAGATGTTTACATGCCTACTTTTTTAGAAAAGAATGCCAAAAACATTATAAGGTGAAGTTTTAACCATAGCTATATATCTCCTTAATAAGCTTTTAACTAAAGTCTTACTTGAGACGACTACACATGAAGTTTGGTTTGAGAAAAAACCCTTTCTTAACTATTTAAAGGTGTTTGGTATCATCTACTACACTCATGCTCTATAAAAGAATAGATAAATTAAACTTTAAAGAAAAAGTAAATGTATTTATGAGTTATACAAACATCATAAGTAATTATAAGTTATATAATCCTTATTTAGGCAAAGTTTTTATTAGTAGGGATGCTAAATTCTTTGAGAAAAAGTCTTGGAATTAGGAAAAAGTAAGTTTAATACTTCTAAACTTTAACCAATTTAGTTTCAACAACAACAAATATGAGAATTTGACTTTTTAAAAATTAAGCTTGTTAATCATATAACAATCATAAGAACAAAATCTCTTTCACACATCTACAAAAGTTAAATGGGTTTTAAGACAAAAATGAACCATGATAGGTCCATAAACAAGTTAAAGGAAAGATAAGTGACAAAAGACTATGTTTAACAATTTGACATTGATTATTCTGAAATATTTACACTTGTTATCAGACTAGATACAATTATATTGCTCCTTGTTGTTAAAGCCCAAAAAGAGTGGATTGTTCATCAACTTGATGTGAAATCATCTTTTAAAAATGAAGAGTTGGAAGAAGAAGTGTTGATTGAGCAACCCTAGGGTTTCCTAAAGTAAGGACAAGTTAACAAAGCCTACTTGTTGAAGAAGACCCTTTATGGATTAAAACAAACACCAATTACATAGTATAGTAAGATTAATGACCATTTACTAAAACTCTCCTTTAATCAAACATAAAATAAGGTTACATTATATGTGAAAGTAGAAAAATAGTAGTCAGTGGCCTCCCTTGACATTGATGACTTATTAGTTCTTGGAAGCAATTCTCAACTAATTAAGTACTTTAAATCTGAAATGATAAATATGCATGAAATGACTGACTTGGGACAAATTACTTTCTTTCTTGGTATAAAAGTGTATTAAACTAGAGAATGAACATATGTAAAACAAAAGAAGTATACAGAAGAAGTTCTTAAAAAATGTCCCATGGTAGATTACAAAAGTTCTAACACATTTTTTATAGTTGAAGTAAAGTTTTAAAAAGAGGATGAAACCCTAAAGATAGATCTTAATAAATTTAGAAACTTAGTTATTTACTTTATTTGTCTACAACCATACTAGACATTATACAAGCTATTAATCTTTTATTTGGATACATACATGAGTCAAGTGAAATTCATCTTAAGATTGCAAAAGGAGTCCACAAATATATCAAAAGTACTATAGCCTATAACATTATGTTTAAGAGGATTGAGAAACTTAAATTGATTGGATATACAAACAATAATTGAGGAGGTTCCTAAGATGATGTGAAAAGTACTTTAAGATATTCAAAATATGTTTTTACTTTAGAATTAAGAGCTTTCAATTAGTGTTCAAAGAAGTAATCAGTTTTTGTAAAATTAATGGATAAAATTAAATACTCGGTTGCCATTACAATTGTGAAACAAGTTGTTTAGTTAAAGAATGTGCTAGCAAATTTGAGGCAAACATCAACTAAGCCTACTTTGATCTACAATGATAATTAAATTACTATTGCAATTTTCAAAAACCATGTAATGTATGGAAAGACCAAGTATTTTCTGTTAAAAATACAATTTGTTAGAGAAGTGCAAGAAAACAATAAGATCAAATTGATGTTATGCTCTTTAAAGAAATAATTAATAGATATATTGACCAAACCACTTCACAAGGGAAGGTTCTTGACACTAAGAAGTGGGGAGTGCAAAACAATGGCACCAAAGCGAAGTGATAAAGATATTGGTACTGATAGTTTGCTCTTCAATTGCAGCAGTTTAGTTTCTGCATTTCAACTTTCCTCCAAGTTTCAAAAGGTTGTTAAGTTGGTTGACATAGCTGTTGGAGCATGGTTTCAGCCTATGTTTGTCTACTTTACTTTGTAATCTCGTGGTTATGATCAATTTAGTTTGAATTAGAATCAAGCTTTTTGTATTTTGAATTTTGATTTGAATTTGAATTTTACTTTTTGTACTAGTTGTTGGAATATTTTTTCCGACTTTCAAGTTGAAATTTGAAATGTTTAAGCAACGTATATAAGGCATATGATGATCAATGAAAAGTATGAACTTGACTTCTCTTCCAACTTTCTAAAACTCTTTCTCCTTTCTAAAATACGTGACCTGTCTACTTACGTTTAAAACTGAGAAAAAATTCAAAAAAGATGATCATTTGCTTCTTTTCTCACGTTTGTTCTCTCATATCTAGCTATGTCCTAAAATTGAACCAGAAGGTCTTGAGTCAATTTAAGGTATTCGACTATCATAGTTTTCTTTAATCATGGAAGTTAAATCATTATTATTTCTTTTATTCTTGTTTTTTGGTACATCGGAATTTTTTTTTCTTGCTTATAATAATTCAAACAATTGCCGTATCATTTGTTGTGCTATATTGATTTCTAAAGTATCAACTCTATATTTATTCCTCATGCCCCATTATAAAGGTACCCTTTTTAGCGTAACTTGGGAACTAAAAGGCAAGGTTACAACTGTTATGCATGACTTAGCCAACCAATTGACATCCTAAAAATTAAGGAATAAAAGGTGGGGAAAAGTGGAAAAAGGTAATTTTGACACTGGCCATTTCTTCAATGATCATGAGACGCCAAAGCATTAAATTGCGTGCGCGAGATTAGTGCAGCGATGATTTAACCAAATTGTCATGTTCCTAACCATTATTTGATCTTCCAATTAAATCGAGCAGCGCCACTAACACATGCCGCTGTATAGGCAAGCGAGTAGGTGACATATTGCATCAAAGCTTTATACTTTAATTTGCTGCGTATTATTTCACTACAGTCCCTCTTTTATCTTTGATTATGAAACGCCATTGCTCCTATATATACATTTTCTTCCCATGTAATGACTTATTCACCATGAAGTTGAATGTTATCTTTCTTCTCCACGCTTACACAATTTGCCCATTTTCAATTCTCCAAAGTGGGGTATAATTAATTTCCACACACACACAGACATGAGTCATCATGTTGCTTATCCATCCTAAGCCAACTGCTGCTTAATTCTCTTAAAGTGAACAAAATCTAATTGTCCTAATCAACAATGTCAGAGTCCACTACTGATCCTGTAAGACAAACATCAACGTCGTTACCAAACTAATATGAGAATATCCTACCTGATGCTATAAGATTCGATGACGATAACCATTGAAGTGAACTCCCTCTTTAATGAAAAGGGAGTGGGGGGGGGGAGGGGAAGACAATGACCTGCCTTCGTTCATGTTGACAAGCACGATTCCGGAAAGTTGATCAGCAGTGGTGGTCCTCTGGTGCGTCAGCCAAGGAAGAAATTTTCCTCAAGTTCTATGTCTGCTCATTGCTCTTTCTATATTTTTATCATAAACAAACTCAATTTTTTTAGCTAATAGTGCACTGCTTTCAATAGATGCAGCTTATTATTTGATCATTAGTCATGTTATAGCCACCATCACCACCTGAAGTCCAAAAACAAAGTAAATTTTACCTGTAATCAAATGGCAACAACAATGAAAAACCTTGATACCAAGTTTCATTATGTACCCCTTGCAAGCAAATGGCAAGTGGAACAAAATTAAAGGGAAAAAAAAATAAAATAGAGGGAGATGTTAGAATTTATCAAGTCCATCCAATCGTTTATAGAAAACGAAGACAACACTTATTTTTCTACTTATTTACCAATAAGAAATATTATAATGGCACCAATTATATGATCATATGAGATCTTATTCCTTTCACTAGTTGGTGGACTGCAATATGCTATCTATCAACAAATGCGATGCGTCAAAGGAGATGATGACTATGACAACAGCCTGCAATAGGCAACTAGCAAGCAGTTCAATTTTAGCCGCTAAACACTGGGGCCTAAACCCTATAAAAATCCCATGTGTATTCCTTAATTCACCATAACACTTGGTACTTGGAGGCTTAGATCTGTGGATAATTTAATTTTTTTTTTAGTACATTATCACGCAAGTTATAACCGTGTAAAGGAAATGCTTAATTGGTGCACAAAATTGCTCGAGCTTACATTAGATCAGCAAAAACGCATCTGGAAGCAACAAGAACCATTAATGGAAACGCAACGAAAAGATGTTTATGGTGTCTTTGATTAACAAATTAATATTAATTCGTTACTAATGGAAGTCGAGGACTTCGATGAGCAATCTTTTCAGTTAGATCATTCCAAGAATCGAACTCTTCAAATGTGCACCTTACGATTGAGTCTCTAATTCTTCACCCTTTAGCGCTAGACTAGCAGTGGGTAACATAAGACTAGTAATGGGTAGTTGCTAGTTCATTATATTATTCCCAAAAATTTTTAATTTGACTCTTTTTCTTATTAAATATTAAATATGAGAAAACAAAATAAATTGAACATGATTCTTGGAGACACAAAATTAAACATTTATTAGATTAAAAAAATAATTAAATATAACAAATATCTTCAAATTACATGATTTCCTATGTTTTTTTCTTAAATTTTCATTTTCCTTGACTATTTCCTATAAAAGAAAATATTTGGGATTTTAAGTGAAAAATAAAAATCGAGTAACATTGGACGAATATGAATTTTATTTATTTATTTATTAAAAGAAAAAGCAAAAAACTACAAACGCCTAACAAGAATACCTTACTCAAAATCTAAAATTGAGTACAATTTTAAGAAATTGACTAAAACAACCTGAAATTGAGTATAAACAAGAAAATAAAAGGTGTTTTTAAAAAAAGAGCAAAAACACGTTACCCAATCTTGATTCGTATTACTAGACTTCAAGGTGTTTTTAATCAATTTTGAGCTTTTGAAAAATTGCATAAAAACTTAAGAAATTGAGTAAAGTAGCTCAAAAGGGAGTAATTACTCAATTAAAAATAATTTTACTTAATTTGAAGGTTTCTACTAAATTTCAGACTTTTGCGTTGCTCATTATTTAAACTCTCAAAATTGAGCAAAAGATTATAGAATTGAGTAAATTAACCCAAAATTGAATAATTACTCAAAAATAACTTCACTCAATTTGAGGCATTTTACTCTGTTTAAAACTTATGAGTAACAAGTAAATAAAAATCTTAAAATTGAATCCTCAATTTCACGATATTTTACTCATTTTTTAGGTGTATTACTTAATCTAAGATTTTTTAGTAAAAAGTTACTTAATTGGAAGAAAAAACAAAAAAAAAATAATGTGAAAATTTTTAATAATTAATCAATTTGAGGGCTTTTTCCTAGAATTTAATTCGTTTCAGATTTTTTAGTAAATGCATACAATACATCACATGAAAAATTAATAATGATTTGATTTAAAGGAAACATCAGTAACAACATCGAACGATTTGCTAACCAAAAACGGAACAATTCACGACTCATAGAACTCAACCCCATGGAGAACATATATCAGCATACTGAAAGATTTCATCAGAATGAATATGAATGCAACTAAAACAAATAATTATTTTTACCCTTCCTCCAACAAGACTTACCGAATTAAAAATGGCGTATCCTGTCTCCACTGTTTGCAAAGGACCAATTGCCTAAGGCAACGTGCAATTTACAATATAGAAAACATAACATCAGACACACAACTTTTAATACAAAAGAAAGAAACACAAAGCTACAACTTATTGCTTGCCTTAGTAAGTCATCTAAACAGTGTTAACACGAGCATGTAAGTATTTCAACAATAACAAATTTCGTAAATGCGTGGTTCAACTAATAATTGTCTAATTAAGATCATCGAAAAGCCAAAGATCATTGAAATTTCAAGGGTTTAGGGGAAGGTCTTCAAATTTTAGATAGATCAATTCTTTTCCTATTTGCAAAAGGAAAGCACAGTCTCTTTCTACAATCTTCCAATTTCTTGAAGGCATATAGTTGATTGGGCAGATTGAGGAGGGTCTGGGTCCAAATACTAAGACTAGATTGAATCTGTGATCTATAAGATAACTGGAGACTCAGAGATGTTAGATTGAGACCCAATGTTAATATTTCAATATTAAAGTCAGCAAGGATCTGATGAATTAAAAATTGATATAATAAAAAAAAAGAATTAATACATACCTTGAAAATGATATTCATAAAATATTTATAATGAGATTGAGATGTTGTTATATAATTAGAAGAATAATTTAAGTGAAATATATATATATATATATATATATATATATAGAGAGAGAGAGAGAGAGAGAGAGAGAGAGAGAGAGAGAGAGTCCAAGAGGTGACTTGTTTACCATCAGAAGGCAGAGATTGTATCAGATTGGACCGAAAGAGATCTATTAAACATTATATGGTAAGTTGGACTGACGGCTCACAGAAATTATTCTTATAGTAATTGAGTCAACTCGCCCAAACCCACATTAAAAATTTTATCTCCTAGTTGTACAACCCGAAAGGGAAATTCCCGTTGAACTTGCTTATAATCTTGGCCAACAAATCTGACCACCTCATATATCAAATTATTCTTATGAAAATGCAAAGAATCAGGTGCTTTATATATTTTTTGGACAAAATTTATTAAAACATCTATCTCTCCTAATAATTCCTTATTCAAGAAGGTCACATTCTTTTCTTCTTTATTTTCTTTGTTATTATTGATTGGAAAAGAGAAACGCATGTAATAACCCAAAAAAGTTTGAATCCACATGTAATACTAAATACACAATTTGATAATAATAGTGACAAGAAAAAAAAAACAAAACATAGAAAAATGAGTCAACTTTATAGTTCTCATAACTTTATCATCCATTTGCCTTGACAACCATCAAAAATTCATTTTCAGCTACAACGTAAGGGAAAAAAGAAAAAAAAAAGTGTAAGGGATGATTTTATGGTAGAGATGAGGTGGTCTCTTGACATGCCAAATTAAATGCTTAAAATAAAGAATATTAAATTTTGAAAGTTTGAGAGTTGAGCATGAAAAGACACTTTGACAGTGTAAAAGATGATTCAAGGAGTTAATTAACTTATTTTTGGAATTACAAGAGTAAGATAACTTATATTTGAAATTAAATTTAGGTTAACTTCTTCAAGTAAGAAAACCAAAAGTTGGAATAAAGAGTGAAGGAAAAATAGACAAGAAGTATATCACTTCACAACCATTGTCATAGAATTAGTGTGTGTGTGTGTGTATATTGTGAATATATAATTTTTCTCTAATTTGATTATATTATTAGTAAAAATATAATATCTATAACTTTGATAATTCTCAAAAGAATTATTACTATTCTTTTAATAGTCCTTTTTAAGAGATAGGTGTACTTTTTTTGTTTTCTTTTTTTAATTTGATATTAATCCCCTTATTTTGTTCTTTTGTGTTTTTTTTTTCATTTTATCATTGTGAATAATATTATCCCTATTCTATTTTTCTATTTTTGTGCTTATTGTAGTCATAACATTTTATTGTTTTTCAGGCTTTTGCTTTTTTCGTTTTTGGGATTTATTTCATTTTTTTTGTTTTCATAGTTCTTAGTTATACTTTTTTTTTATATACTTCTTTATTTCTTTAGAAAACTTTATTATTCAATTGATTTTTGTTTTGAAATTTACCTTTTTATTTAATATTGAAAAAGAATTCTTATTTATCTCTTTTTTTTTTTGTTAAGATAGAAAATAAACTTCTTATTAAAATTGAGGCATGTTTGTTATTTCATACATGCATATTAATTTAATATGCATTTAGTCATGTTATTTCTGTAAGTAAGAAATCATATCCAATTACCTTATTTGATTATATGTGTTGATGACAATGCACTTAATTAATGATTGCTACTTTTTTTTAATTTTTTTTTATTGGGGAAATATAGGAAAGAAAAATGATCTTATGAAATGCATGTTACTTATAAGGAGTGAATACAAGAAGAAAAGGAAGAACAACTTTGTATGAAACATTTTCCTCAAATACATAGGTGTAATATTTTTCCTCTCCCTTATTGTGGAGGGAAAAAATAAAAGAAGAAAAGAAGAAAAAAATGTTGAAAATGGTCATGATCAAATTTGGAGGCTTGTGTGAAGCATGCTTTTTTCTTTTTATTCTTTTAAAAAAATTAATAAGATTTAATATGGTTTTGAAATTGTGATTGCCAATTGAAAACTTATATTTTAAGTTAAATATAATTTTGTTAATATTTAGTAAATTATAAAATTTGTATTTGTTTAAAGTGTAAATTAAGTTAAATTTATATTTCAAAAATATAGTATTTTGATACAATAAAAAAATATAAGAATTTCACAACAATTTAATAATTTTTTAAAATAAAAATTTGTATTGCTATATAAAATAATTATAAATTAACTAGATAAAAAAATTGTAATTTTTTTTCAAAATGTTACAAATAATTAATTACATTTACTGATAATAGTTTGTCAACTATACTAACAAAACTTAAATGCAATACCAAATAAACCCATATTGAATTTTTTTTTATATACTAAAGTTTATAAAAAATAATTGAATCTTATTTAAAATTTTGCAAAAATTAATATTTTCCATGATCTTATACTTATAAGTCTTGTAGCCATCTAATCACGCTCATGGTTTTTTTAATAGTTCCCTAAAATATATTTTGAGTTTTGTTATACTAATAAGTTAAACCTTTAATTTGTACATATGTTATGAACATGACCATATGTAATTGACACCATGTCCTTAAGTTAGCTAAAGAAAAAAGTCAGTATTTTATAAATATTTTCTTATCTGATTTGGTTTTCCTTTGATAAATGATCAAATCTAATTTGTTTCAGCCCATAACATTAATTAAGAGAGATCTTATATATAAACCATGGATGATCTGCCTAATTTCCCCTTAATTATGTTCCTTTCCACACACGTAAACCTCAAACTTAAGAACTACATACAATAGGAATTATATTCTATAATCCTAGCAATAGTTTTCGATCAACTTAAAGGTAAATCAATTAAGATATGCATAAGTTAATGTCATGTAACAAAAAAAGAAAATAAAAAAATAAAAAACAAAAATGAATTCCATATATTGAGGGTAAATTTTGTGATGCATAATAATAAGAGCGATGCCACAAGAATTTTCCTAAAAATTTAAAATCAAGAATATAAATACTTTACAAAATTAGAAGGGAAAGTCGGTCCTCCCTTAAAAAACTTCTTAGTCTTTCAGTCAGTGATTCTTCTAAATCTCTTTTCATTTTCCAATTTCTTATTTCTTTTTTTATTGTTTATTTTTCCCCTTTTCACTTTCATCATGGATGCAAGATAAAGAAGCCACACACACACATACACACACACACACAAGTCATCATCATAAAATTGGATCTAGAGCCAATTTGTAGAAAATGAAAAGGCAACGAACAAATTAAGTAGAGGATTGATTGATGCCACTACATAGTAGAGAACTTTTCTTTTTAAAGTTATGATCCTATCATAATTTTAATTTTCTTTTAGAAAAAGTCAGAATTTTGTCTTGGACTAGGAACTACTTTTTGCATTTACCAAAAACAAAAGAAAATTACTTTTTGTTATCTCTCCAATTGATGATTTTCTATTACCTTAATACTAATGTCATAGGAAAAAAAAATTAAGTGAAACCTAGTTAAAAATTAAGTAACTTTCATTCTTTAAATGAGTCTAATTCTTTAAATGAGTCTAATTAACTTTTCTTAAAATATTACATAAGAAATTGTGCTCTAAGACATAAAATAGGATTTATGCTTCACTTAAAAAAAAAAAAACAAAATAATGAGCTCAAATTGAATAATGAGATGCCAAAAGAGGTTGCAGATAAATAAGGAATGATAAAAAAAAAAAAAAAGGAGTTAAGTCATCCTAATTCTTGAATGCACATAAGTTAAGTGGCAATTAAGACTTGCGTAAAGAGGAGCTTACTTATTGTTGACTCACGAACTGGATCTAGAGTTATCATGTTTGTAAAAACTAAAGGAAAAGAAAAAGAACCAATTTAAGATCTTATTGGCATGTAGTATTAGGCTAATTGGTCTCCTTTTTTATAATGTAAGAGTCAAATTATTATAAAGATATAGTTCAAATGTATTTATTTTTTATTATAACCTAAAAACACTTGATAAAGGAATCAATATTCCTTTTTTAATTGCTAAAAAGTTAATTAAGAACAATAAAAAGGTTGTAAAATGAGAGAAAAAAGAAAGTTAGATGACTGCTAAAATTTAAATCTTAAAACAATGTTCTTATGTCTTACTATTAGAAGGTTAAATGATATCTAATTAAACTAAAACTTAGATAGCTAATAGAAGACATCTTATTCTTGATTTTGAACAGTAAAGATTGTATTTTGAGTATTATAAGTCCATATTTTTCTTTAGTTTAATAAGTCTACATTTTGAGTGCTTTTCTATGTGAAGTATTGATCAATCGTGCAATTGGAAGGTCGTACATATATCTTTATTGTGGATGAGTGGATCATGTTTTGGTAATCTACAAGGGCAAGTTTTTGATTTAGAATTGAGGCCTCTAAATTCTAATAACTTTTTGCTCTTTTATTTGTGATAGTTTTGATAAACTATGTGGATAAATATTAATTTGTAGTTCAATTAAGTTAAATTTTGGTTGGTTAGTAGGAGACATATGAAAGTTGATTCAAAATGGTTGGATTGTTGTTTTGAGGTCAACTTATTAAGTTGTGGTTGATAGAATATGGCTAATCTATTTTATAAAATGTGGCTAATTTGTTTTGGTCAACTCATTAACCTCTCATTGGATTCAAATTGAATTTATTTAATTTATTTAATGTAATTACAGTTGTATTCTTTTATTATACTCATTTATTGATTATAGTAGAGTTGATTTCTAAACCAAAGCATCCTATGGTCTTTCCCCTTTTTTGATTTAGATGGAATTTTCATGTAAAAATTGATATGTTTTCTTATGTGGTTGCTTTGATTATCATATTTGTTATTCATTTATCTCCTTACAAGTTCCAGTAAATGGGAAAAGTTTCCTAATTTATTTGTACTTCACTGCCCCTTCTTTTATTAAAGTGATATAAAAACTAATGGTTCAAAAAGCTTTCTTATGGCTACTGCCCTATTGTTTCAAGTTAAGTAAGACATTGCTTAAACATAAAGCTTCAAGGTTGGTTTTAAAGTAACTCAAGACCTTCCTTTTGATTCAGTAGAAAAAGACTAAGAGAAAATTGAAAGAGTAAGAGAAGTATATGGCTTGCAAAAAGCTTTTTTTTTTTTTTGTTCCGTTTTCCTTAATTGATATAAGGATATAAGGTTAGGTACAAGAAAATATAAGTATCATACCCTTAGATGGTGAATTTGTACTATATTGCCAAATTTACAAGTTGATACCATACTTGATAGATTATGGTGATTAAAGTATCAAAAAGATAATAAACAAAAATGTCTCATACATAGTACTAAACTAAGATTTCAAAATAACTTAGAAATCAAATAAGAGTGTGTTAAAAGATTGCTAATAAACATTGACTTATTAGAGCCTTTTCAATTGTCTTTAACTATCATAGCAAATTGAATTGCATTATTGGCTTTAAAAAATGCAATACTTAATTTTAATTTTCTTCACTCCTTGAAATTGTAGCATTGCATAATTAGTGACCCCTTTAGCAATTCAAATCTTGCTTGAGATAAAGGTTTTGTAAAGATGTTAGCAGTTTCATTCTTTAATTTACAAAATATTAGTGGGACTTCACCTTTTTCTTAAACCTCTCTGAGAAAGTAAAGTTTAATTTTAAAATACTTGGTTTTGCCATGATGCACAAGGTTTTTAAAAATTGCCATGTTTGTTTAATTTTCACAAAAAATTTAAGTTGGTTTAGTTGAAGCTGTTATAGGTCTAGAAACATCTTTTTAAGCCAAATAGTTTGATTTATAGCAATTGTAGTAGCAATATATCTAACTTTAACTATTGATTGAGTTACTTAATATTGGTTTTTGGAGTTCTAATAAAAAAATGTAGCTTTTAGTGTGAAACAAAACCTTATTATGCTTCTCATATCATCAGAAGAACTAGTTCAATCATTATTAGTAAAATCTTATAACTTAGGTTTTATAAACCTTTAAAACAAGATTCCTAGATCATATGTGTCTCTTATGTACCTCAAAACCCTTTTTACAACTTTAAAGTGAATCTTACTAAGTGAGTGCATGAACTTGGAAAGCAGATTAGTTGCTTGTGTAATGTTAGGCTTATAGGCAATTAAATACAATAGGCATTTTATGATGCTTCTGTAAAGTGCTACATTTACTTTGTCCATTGCATCATTTTTGACCAATTTGGCATTCACAACTAAAAAAGTGGACTTTGGTTTGCATTCTTACTTATGAAACTTCTTAAGCACCTCTCTTGCATACTTAGTTGGACAAACAAAAACTCCATTATTAGATCGGAGCATTTTAAGTTTGAGAAAAATGTCATTTTTTCCATATCAATCATTTTAAATATTATTTGTATTTGTTATTTAAACTACATCATTAACTTAACACAGCTACCTATAACCAAAAGATCATCTACATAGAAATACACAATGATAACTTGACCTTTAGATGTCTTAATAAACAACTAGTTTTATTCCTACTTTTGACAAACCCAAGTTATGGTAAATGATCATTGATCCTGCTAAACCAAGCTTTAGGGGCCTATTTGAGTCTATATAAAACTTTTCTGAATTCACACACTTTGTTTTCTTCACCCTTAACTATATGACCTTCAAGTTACTCAACATAAATGTCTTATAGTAAAATACCATTAAGAAATATAGACTTTACATTAAGATGGCATACTTCCCAACCTTTGTGTGCAACAACTTTATGGTATCTACTCTTACTATACATGTATATAAAAAATCAACACCATACTTTTATGATAGCCTTTAACTAATAATCTAGTCTTTAATTCATTTAAGGACCTATTTGTATTTAGTTTTTTTTTTTTTAAATCCACTTAACACTAACAACATTTCTTGTCTTTAACTTTATCAACTAGAAATTGTGTTTCATTCTTGTTAATTGCACACATTTTCTCTTACATTTCTTGCTTTTATTCAATATCTTATATTGTTATTATAGTCTATAGGTTTTAGAATAGTAATTTGACTCCTCTCATAAATGTCAATAAGTGACTAATCCCTTTCACAGATTCCTTATCACAATCATCATCATCATCTGAGTTATTGTCTTTTACTACATTAGAATGAGATCCTTGAAGATGATCACTTCCAAAACCTTGAGTATCAGATTCTTCTTAATTCCAACTTATAGATCTATTGAATTTAACATCACTACTAATAAAGATTATTTTTGACTAAATATCATATACTTTATATGCCTTAAAAGAGTTATTATAACCCATAAATACAGTAACTTTACCATTTTAATCTAACTTTTGTTTTTTTTTTTTAAGAACAAAAGTATAACATAGATATTTAAAGACTCTTAGATGTTTGATTGAAGGTTTAATTTTAAACCAAAAATCAAAAGAGGTCTTGTTTTAAACAACCCTAGCAAAAAGTCTATTGAATAGATAAACTGAAATATTCACAACCTTAACCTATAACTCTTTAGGAAATTTCTTTTCATAAAGAAGACATCTAAACATTTCCATGATTTTCTATTTCTCCTCTTACTCATTATATTTTGTTGTAGGATATATAAAACAAAGAACTAGTGCTTTATATTTGCTACAACATAGATTTCTTAGAAAGTACTAAATGTAAACTTTGTTCCATTATTAGACTTGAGAATTTTGATCTTATTGCTTAATTCATTTTCCACCAAAGCTTTAAAACATAAAAATATGGATGACACCTTAGATTTAAATTTTAGAAAATAAATCCAACAATATCTAAAAAAATTATCAATGGACAAGATAAATAACTTACTACCATTCAAATACTCTATAGCTATTGGACCACACAAATTAGTATGGAGTAAATGTAGTTTTTTTTTTTACCCTTTAAACTTGATTAGATGGAAAAGAAAGTTTGCTATATTTCTTTGTACTAATAGGCTTTATATACTCTTTTAAAATGAGTAAGTTCAAGTAAATCTAAAAAATAGTTCATTTTTTTCTTGTAGTTTTTGCAAGTTAGCATAATGATGAAGTGTCAATCTCTTATGCTAGAGAGTTGACTCATAATTAGTTATTAGCATAATAGTATGATGCAATTGATCAAGTCTTAAAGAAAAATTTTTTCCTTTCATTAGAACTTTTATAACCTCACCACCATTTTTATCAAAACTGGTACATGCATCGTTATTGAATTACAAAGAGTAATTGCTTTCCAACAATTGACCCATACTTAACAAATTATGATTAATTTTAAGTAAAAATAGTACATCAATAAAATACTTAGTACCTAATGGGGTAAACATAACCATAGTGCCTTTTTCTTAAGTTTAAAGTAAGAATCCATTTCTAATTCTCACTTATGATGAGTAAGACTTGTCAAGTTCTTTGAAAACATCAATAGAGGGAGAAATATGATGTGTGCATCCACTATTAATAAGACAAGAATGACCAGATTTAGCTATTTCCTCTTGATCTTACAAATTCTTTCAACATTCCCTCTTTTGTTGTAAAAGGAATAGAGAGCATTTGGCCCCCCCAACAATCCTTTGCAAGATAAATTGTTCTACTACAAAGCTTATAAAGTACAAAGACCTTTTTGGTAAGTATAACCAAAGTACTCTTTGAAGTAAATCCAGATTTTAAGGATTCTACAATTCTTCCTTATTTGAAAAATCCCTTTTACTCTTGAGCCTAAAAAGCACAAATCAATTTTGACATAGAGATTTGAGAAAGGTCTTTAGAGTCTTTTAACTAAAACATTTTAACTTCAAATCTATCAAGAACACTCACCAAAACCTTCTTTACAATTCTTTGATCAAATAGGTCCTCTCCAAAGATCTTGATCTGATTACAACCTTCTTAAGCTTGTCACTGTACTCTTTAATAATCTTTATGTCCTTCATCTTTAACAATTCAAACTCTTTTTGTAGGTTTGACACTTACATATTGCTTGTTTTGATGAATCCACCAAACTCATATCTTAGCTTCTTCCAGGGCTCTTCAGGAGTTTTACAAGCCATGATCTTGTTGAATACTATATCAGACATTGCTAAGTAAAGACAAGTTAAGGTTTTGGAGTGTTTTACAACTTGCTTATTATGGTTTTTTAACTAAGTCACAATGACCCATTTGTAAGTCATAGGCTTTTAAATGGGTCTTCATTATTATAAACCACTACATTTAATTTTCTCCTCAAATTTTGGTGTAGGGAAAAGGTGAGAACTCATAAAAGCCATTAGTTTAGCTTTGGAAGGTTGTAGTAAGCTATCAGGTAGAGAATTTCAGTAGCTTTCCTTCTAAATCTCTTGGATTTTCTTGAACTTTTCTTACACACACAAGTTTCTTTAAGATCCTTTAATGCTCTGATGTTAGTGTTATTTCAAGTTAAGCAAGACATTGCTTGAACATAAAACATCAAGGTTGGTTTTGAAGTAACCTAAGACCTTCCTTTGATTCAATAAAGGACTTAAAGAAAATTGAAAGAGTAAAAGATGTATATGGTTATTAAAAAGGTTTTTTTTTTTTTGTTCCATTTTCATTAATTGATATAAGAATACAAGGTTAAGTATAAGAAAACATAAGCACCATACCATTAAATGGTAAATCTGTACATCAATAGTTATATAACCAAATCTACAAGTTAACACCATACTTGATAGATTTTGGTGATTAAAGTATCAAAGAGATAACAAATAAAAATATCTCATACTTAGTACTAAACTAAGATTTTAAAATAGTTTAAAAATCAATTAAGAGTGTGTTGGAAGATTACTGATGAAAATTGACTTGCTAGAGCTCTTTTAATTGCCTTTAACTGTCATAGCAAATTGAATTGCATCATTGGCTCCAAAAAATACAATATTCAATTTCAATCTTCTTTATGCCCTCATAAGAAAAGAAAAGACAAATTACATTCATTATAAGCAAAAAGCCTAAGTGAAATAGTAAGATGTGGCTTGGGAATAAATGCAGTAATATATGTGCACCCAAACATAACTTTTGGAATATTAGCAAATATATACTTAGCTCACGAGTAGGCTTTCTAAAGTGGTAATGGACTATTGGTATGTTCAATGAGAGTTTATTCAATATGAAAGAAACTCATACAAGAAGAGGAGATTGTTAGAATTTTAAGTGTAAGTGTATGAATTGTATGCTTAAGACATTTTACATTAGAAAGGAGACACACACTGGATAAGGAGATTATTAGGATTTTAAGTGTGGATATATGAGTTGTATAGTTAAAAAAAAAATCCTACATTAAAAAGAAAAATGAGGAGTAAGTAATATATAAATAGGAAGACCCATAAACCCAATGTTTTAAAATTGTTAGTCGATATATGATATCAAACTTATAAATTTATTACTTACTAAGATCTCACTCATATTTCTCCTATAGTTTAGGGAACATAAATCAATTAACCATGCATGCGGACTAAACCTGATACAAGGATTTTAGTGCCAAGCCCTTAGCAAAAGTCATTGGCGGTACCCATCTTGGCTTTATCGCCGTCTGGTCTAGCCAGTAAAAGTGTTATAATTAAGAGCAATATGCTTATCTAAGGTTCCTCTTATTCCTCTCTCTTGTGCTCATAATACCCCTGATCAAATTAAAAACTGAGTGAGAAAGGCTTGTCAATGCCAATAATCTTCGGAGCAAAGTCTATCGTTGTTGCCTCCCTTGGAAAAGCTCCATCTATCCATCAAAACTCCCAATAAGACACGTACGGCTCGTTGGCACCACCCTCAGACATCTCAGTTCTCCACCATCAATTCCTTTCTTTCATTGTCTTGTCTAATGTTTTGTCCTCTATATTGGATTTTCTCTTATTTTTTAACTTCTTTTTTCTCTTTCAATCTCATCCAGCCACCAAGGTTTAAGGGGTTTAATATGTTATATTGTGGATGCATGATAAAGAATCCACATTGAAATTTAGAACGTTCGAGGGTCGAAGCAAATCCCACGAGAAGATGGAAAAAAGTAAGGAACATATGGTTTAGACTACGTTTCCACTAAGGAAGAGTCAGCCCTTTTCATGTTGTTGTCAAATGAGATCCTGATTTTGTCCTGGACTAAGACCCTCTTTTAGACAGGATACTCCTGAAAGCTGCCAAATCAGGTTGCTTCTAAATGAGCACAGCTAAATACATAAAGCTTATTCTATGTGTTATTTTATTAGAAATGGCCATTGGGCCTTTTTTTTTTTTTTTCTCTCTCTCTCTCTTGAATGAAGTTTTAGGGAGTCAGGCTGCTTTCTCATTAATGAGAATGACAACAGCTGGAATCCATATATCAACAAGATAATCTATTTTCTATCATTCTCTTTTCACATTGTGGTTAAAGCTGCAGCACAAATGTAAAGATATTATATTGAGATTTTCTTGGTTTCTAAGTTTCTACTGGCTTTGCTTATAATTATTGACTTTTGACCTTTCTTGGGGGTAAATCTGTACATAACGGTCTTTAGGAATAAGCTTCAATTTGATTTTCTTGGTGCGTACCATCGTTCTTTCATTAACAATCTACACCATTTCCAGGTTATAGCAATGGTAAAAACTCGAAAGAAAACCACTGTATATTATTTATGACAAAAATTGTTTAGGATTTTTGCAGCGAAAAGAAAATAAAATCGCTGCATAAAAGATAATAACAGTTTTCATGCGTTATATGCAGCCGTTTTTTCCCTTTTCTGCATCAGTTTGTAACGTTTTTATGCATTAGTTTTTCCTTCTTTATGCAACGATTTTTTCCCTTTTTTCTACGGCAATTTTTTTTTCTTTTTATGTAGCGGTTTTTAAATTTTTCTTGCAACAAATTTTCCCTTTTTATACAATAATTTTTTTTCTTTTTTTGCAGTATTTTTTTCCTCCTGCAGGGATTTTCAAGGATCACAACACTTTAATAAACTTTATATATCGGCTTTCACAAAATATATAGTACTACTATTTTTAAACAAGCATAATCGTACTGCTAAATATTCAAAAATAGTTTGCTCAAGTAAATGTCAAATTCCACCAATAAGTGTTTAACTTGTACAATACAATCATTTGCAAATTCAAACGATCCAAATATAGAAAAATATATAAATTTTTGATAGTAATCTGAAAGGGTGACTACCAGGATTTCGGCTGCTTCCTCACATTCTGCTTTTGCTTCCCTGTCATGCTACTGCTGCAGCTGCATCTTGGGGTAGGAGGTTGTGACTGAGGAACAATAGCCATTGGAACACAGTCTTGACCCCTACACAGTTGTTTGCAATCAGATTTGGCTACCATTACATAACAGAAACCACAAAAACAAAGAAAATCCTCAAAGACTGATTAATAAGGCAGAAATTGAAGAAGGGTAGATGATAATATCAGATTTTGTATAATAACTGTGAAGAAATTATCTACATTTTTCATTGTCTTAGGTTAAGTCCTTAACGCCCTCTCGTCATTCCCACTCCCCCTCCCTCTCTCTCAAAGATTTCAGTTTGATTAAACAATCAAGAATCTTAGACTAAAGGGTTCAGTTTGATCATCAAAGGTTAAAGAATCAATCAAAAGGCAACTAATTGAGCGACATGACAGAAGAGGTTCAAAAGATAGCACAAGGGCAAGAAGCAACCAAGAACAAGGAACCTTCAACCCAGGACAGCTTTCTCCAAAGATATGCAATAAACTTGAAGTGTGTATTTTCATTTTCTATTTGCAAATTGGAGGAATACCCGCCATGCTTGTGACATTAAATTGAGATGGGTCCAGCCATGTTTGTTGAAGCAAATCCGTAGTTTCAGTTTGTGTTGTAACTGCAGAACAAGGTCAGATTAGCAGAATAATTATTGAGAAGTTAAACAGAACAAATTACAGTCCATAAGCAAGGAGACATGAAGAAAGTGAGAAGATGCACTTGAAATTCTAAATGTAACGTGGCTTGTAATAAAGAGACAGGCAGCAATATGCTAGAAAAAAACAAAGGGAAAAAAAGTATAATTGAAGTTCAATTTCACAGGGTGTAGATTTCACCAGGCATTTGCATTACGAAGCCATCAACCATTGTTAGTCAAGTGAAGGCATAGCTAATCAAATAGGCTTAAATCAAAGGTCTCAAAGAGAAATTGCATTCTTCAATTACCATTTCTATAAATATGCAAACTCACAAAAAAATCTAAGAGGATGAAATCAAACCCCTTACAAGTATCATTGGGTCTGACCCCACTATGCTTTTCAAAATGTGCTGCTCTCTTTACTGCAAACATGGATGTTTAGATATAAGGAACAACACACTCATCAACCAAAGTATTGTTAGTGTATGGCAGAATGCAATACCCGATCTGGTGCATGTATGAGCCCGTATCACCTCTCTCACGAGCAAGGTCCAATATTACCTTTCGGACACTTAAACTTTGTCCATTTTATTCAATAGCCTAAAAAACCAGAAAAGACGCATGAATGTCATCTACCGAAGCCTTGAAATATTGCATTAAGAAAATAAAGAATGGAAAGAATGAACGACTACCTCATCCTTGATCCATTCTTAACGATATACTAAGAAATGAGGAATGAAGAATTTATTCTGCATCCAATGAGGTCATAACAATACAAAGGCCTCAATTACCGATATGATAAGAGAGATTCAAACCTTTAGCAAACAAAAGCTACAAAACAACTGCAATGCTATGTTTTGAACCATTACTGGGAGCTCAAACAGATCCTAATGCATAAATCATTGTAAAAAGACCACCAAACACAACACAACACTTAATAAGAGAAAGCACAAGAATATAACCACTCGATAAATAGTCCAATGCCGAAAAAGGTAAGGCAACTTTGGACCTATCAGGAAACTAGAGCATCAATGGAGATAGTAAAAGATCTTTCGTGGGTGAAAAAGGGAGGAGGCAAAGGTGTGACCAGCAGGAAAATGATTATTATGTTGATGTGCACACACATAAAGAAGGTGAAGAGGTAGTGAAGGAAGGAGAGGATGGGAAGCAAGGAGAGTAGAAGCCTCACCTTTTGTGCTACTTTAAATATGGCAAACTGGGCAGATCCATGACTTCTTGAACCTCTGATCTGCATTTGAACAACAGACATGTCAACGATCTCCCCAGCACCTTTGAAGAAATTTTCCCTGGAAGAAAGAAATTGAAAAATGTCATTTTGCTCAAGAATTTTCATATAACCGAAAGCTACAAAATTATAGATACACACCAACTCATTCAACATGATATTTGCACCAATCCATCCTTGCTTATCAGTTGTCACTGCACTGTGACAGTCCAACAGATGCAAAAACTGAAGATAATACTGATATTATGGAAAAGATTTTATGTTTACCAACCAGAGAATTTAAAAAATGAAAAATGAGAAATTATTTGAGAACAATGTAAAAAGGGAATCGAAATGCAACTAATAACTTTAACTTCAGCCAGATGCTATCCTCCAGAAGAGAAAATAGAAAGACAATATTGACGCTCCTCTCCTTTTGTTTTTTTTTCTTTTCCAAAGGAAAAGGAAAAACAACAAAAAAAAAAATCGCAAAGCTTTACACATTTATGAAGGTAAGAATTTCTTACGTTCTGAGAATGCTTTCTGCATCTGATTGCCCGTCAACACTGAACAAGGCATCTACTTCATCCTCTTTTTTCCTGACATGCCCCTGCACATTGAGTGTACAGCGGAATCACTACTTTTTGAGCTAATGTTGGAAATCGTAAATGGTAACTAAACTTCAGGCATGCAAAAGATAAACCGAAAAATTGAAGTTCTTCACTGTAATCCAACCAACAGATAGTTCTTTGCCATTTGATCCTTTACTCTTGGATATCAACATAATTTCAACGTCACAACAATCAAGTCCATTTGGCACTGTCTTCAAGGAAGTGTTTAAGATCTTCCCAAAAATCGAAATTGACTCGTGATATCCACTTCCATATCAAAACAGAGCTTCCTAATTTCTTATAAGGAAAGAACTACAAATGTTCAAGGGTGCACAATAAGTCAATGAAGTTAACTTACCCTTACAAGAGGAGTAGTCTCCTCTTTTACATTTTATTTTTTTTTACCCCTGACCAATTAAGTCTGTATCCTTGGGTATCAACAGTCTTGTAATTCACGCATGAACTCAAGTCAGAAGCTCACGTCAACTGAAGTTAGAAAGTCCATTCATTACATTATAATAGAAAGTAAATTAATACAAGAGAAGGGATGAAACACAGTGCTCCTAGTTACAAATTAGTATTCGTTATATACAATGAAATTAGTATCCAGCAAACTCAAAGATGAGTAGTCTTGTTGTCCTGGACAAGGTAGGATTCAGCAGAATGCCATTTTCCCAGCAATTTCAACCAATTTTCACCACATTATTGCGCCATCGCTACAAAAACGCGAATCTATGTCCTTTTTTCGTGCACCCAAAAAAAAAAAGAAAAAAATTCCAAGCGTACAAAATCCTGTTACTAACAATCAGAAAACAAAGTTTTAATACAACAAATTGTAGCCGCTCCTTAAACAGTAAATTATCCGCAAACGCAGTACGATTAGTTATTCAGAGATCAATCCCAGATAAGCTTAATGTCACGAAATCATTATTTTTTTTTTTTAAAAACTCATTTATCTAATATAAGTATTTATATAAAGTAATTTAATATAAAAATGGGGTCGACATTTATATTTTTTTTATATAAAAATTTCCTTTTTCTTATTCTTATTTTATATTAGAATTAGATTAATTTTTTTACTTATTTCTTTTTGATGTGAGAGTTGAAAGTTGGGTCGGTCTCTTTTATCTACTCTTTTTATAAGAAATATTTTGATAAAAAATATCAAAATTAAAGTTAAATTGACTCTAATCAAAAAGTTACTATTATCACAAAATTATTATCTTTTTTTAAAAAATAATATATTAAAATATATAATATATAAATTTATATCACTTAAGGTTTCTTTTTCTTACCTAACCTACGAATTATATCATAATTAATGACTTGTGTATTGTTGATATACGTCCCTCACAGTAGGGCTCCCACAATGACTGTAGAGTTAGTAAACGGAGATCAATGCGACGGAAGGCCGAGCAAGATTAAACAGATCCTCACAAGATGCAAAACAGACAAGCCCCAATTCAAAGTCGATTATAACGGTTTTCAAACCGAACATCAACCGTTTTGCCCTGTTGTCATTTTAAACTTAGTTCTTGTATTTTTAAGGTATTACTATTCAGGAAAAAAAATAAAAATAAAATAAAATAAGGGAAAACTGGATGGACACGATTAAGGACACACGCAATTAACGGTGCTCTACAACTATACCGCCGTACTAACTGCAAAGTTTACCGTTTACTAAACAGTAGAGGGATTCCAAATACAGTGAAGAAAGGGTAAAATTGTATTTCGGCTCCGAACGTAGAAATAAAAGGCAAGGCCGGGGCCTGCAGGAGGAGGAGGAGGAGGAGGAGGAGGAGGTCCTGTGTTTGCGTCACGGTTGTCCGCCAGACACAGATACAGTAGCCAGGAGGTCAGGGGACGTCTTCTATTTACCTTAGGTTCTTTTCTCTTTTTTTTCTCTTTTTTTTAATTATTTGTTGGCAATTTATTTATTTATTTATTTATTTATTTTCTTCTCGAAATTAAGCATGAATTAAATCTTCTGTGCCACGATCGCGTCCAACCTAAACTTCTGTTTGGTTCGCGAGATTGTTTTTTTTTTTTTTGGTAAGAAAAGGAAAATTAAAAAGGGAAAAAGCAGTGGAAATCGTTGACTCGTAAGAAGTGTCCGAATCTTGTCTCAACCCAGGAAACGTGCGTTTTTTGTTGGGTCGGAAAAACGATTTGGGCATACTGGGATCGATTGTTGATCGATTTCCCCTTTATGTTTCTCGGGAACCAAACAGAAAATTAGAGTTTTTTTTTTTTTCAAATAACAAAGTATTTGCTATTTCCTTGCTTTCTTGAAACTTATGATTCTGGGTATATCAAAGGCATCAGTATTCATGTGTTTTGTGTTGGGTTTTGTGATAACATTGGACAAGAGATGATATGCTAGTAATATCTTAGGCTTTTCGATCTTGGCACGTTTGATTTACTGGGCCTTTCGTTGTTATGTTTTAACCAATCGTTGTCCTAATTTGGGTTCTTAGCAGAAATCTAGAAATCACACACACATATTTTTTTGTGATTAGTGCTCATGGCTCTGCCGGAATTAGCCCTTAATATTGTGATTTGAATTGGGAACTGGAGTTGTTCAGTGATCTTGATGGAGCTAATGAGTTTTTGTGTGTGCATGTTTTTTTTTCTTTTTGTGGGGTTGGGGGGGGGGTTGGTTATAAATGGCTGAATTGGTTGCTTTATCTGAGAAATTGATGATTCTCTGAAGAGGAAAATTTGTGTGGGTTGACTCTTGCTGCTGTTACATTTTTTATTTAAGTTCCCCCATCACTTTTCAGTTGCATTAGTTTCTGCCTTTTCTGTCTCTATTTCCCGTGAAAACAGAAAAGTGACCTAATGAATCAAATCTTTGGTGGATTTGATGAGTTAATTTTTTAGTTTTGTTGAGAAGGGGCTAGCAAATATCAATTGAGATGCTCAAGCTTGTAGTTTGGGTCAAGGATATGCAAAAATGCACTCGTGGCTATTTTATGCTTTACTGTAAAAGGTTTTTCTACCACTGAAAATGACAGAGCACATCTTGGAAATGGAAGGAACTTAATAATGAACAATAAGAGATGGGCAATCACGGGTGTCAGGACAACTTATTCTGACTTATGCATTTTGTACAAGAAAAAAAATTACAAAAAAAGAATTAACATCATCATTATTGTGATGCCATGTTTTTGGCCTATGAAATGGCATGTATTAATTATATGAAAGTCAATATATTCTTCTTGTCATGACATTAATGGAAATTGTATGGCTGCAATTCGGTGGCCTCTGTAGTTCCTGGTGTTTTGTCAGGGAAGAGGAGGAAAAGAGCAACAAACAAGTTTGCCTCTTGACCTAGCAGCCATGTCTAGATTGACATTTCTTCTTGAGTGATGATGATGGTGGGTGAAGATGGTTGCTCTTTGTGGAATCCTCAGTCAAAGCTGCTGACTTTTTAAAATTTGTTTATTTTAAACATTGCTGCATATCTGATGTTTCGTTCCTTTTTCCTGTGATTAATTCTTAGATAGAATTTTGTCTTCTGATTTCTGGCAGAATTGGACTTTCTATGGATAAAAAATTGCCTTGCAAAGAGGTATCTGAGGAGTTGGCCAGGGAATCACTTATATCAATATCCAATTCTCTACCCGATAAATTTCTGAGTTCGGACAACATCACTGAAAATGCAAAGTGTGATGATGACGTTGCAGTGAAAGATGATGATCGAGCTGAGAAGTATATATCTGAACTGATTTCCATTTCGAACTGCCAATCTCAGGATGTCTCAATGTCACCGTCAGTACCATTAGCAAACTTTAAGAAATAGCAAGAACCATTCATAATGTGACAAATCTTGTAACATACTGCTCTGGTTTGATGTGGTGTAATTTGGTACCAGGAAACTGAATTGAAAGTCAATACTGGGCTTTTTTCCCCTTGATCTAAACAGGAAATCACGTATCAGTTTTATGTACAGTTGATGGTTTCACTAAAATGAAAGGAGCATTTTCTTCCCCGCAGTATCCTTCGGTGCAGAGCGATGCTACGTGTATCTTAGTTTGTTCCAGGAGGGTCATCTGCAGGAATTGTTGCCATGAATCGGTCAGACTGATGTGAATAATGATTTGTTTGCCAACGATGCCTCCCATCGGCACTAGGATTAGGAAACCCTTTTTGCCAATATCCTTTGGGCAGTTTTCATCTTCTAGTCTTCTTCTGCACAGAGTTTTCAATGGCTTTTTGGCTTTGGAGGGTGTAAGCATCGTGCGACTCCACGGTCTGAAGGTTAGATCCAAAGGTCTTCTCGTGAAAACGAATAATTGTCCATAAAAACGAAAAGTATGTTCACTATTTGTTTCCAAAGCTCAGTATCAACAAATAAAATATAGAGAATAACTATTAACATGTATTATACTATGTTTAACCAATGTTATTTTCATTTAGTAATAACAACATCAACACAAAGCAGTAAATAGGCAACTTGCCAAACATTACCTTATTGTGACAAGGTAAAAAGTTGAAGTATGAAAATTGAATCTAGAGAGATGATATCTAAAAAATCTAATAGAATTAATCTTTCTTAGCCAAAAAAAAGTGCACTAATCTTTTGATTTAGAGAGAAAAAATAAAGAAAAACTGCAACTTTGTGGGGAACCTGACGTTGTGGAAGCACTTCAATCTTTTGATCGAAGAAATAGACGTTTTCGACATGTTTAATAAGTCTGTTGTAAGCAACGTTGCAATGTTATTGTTTTTAATTATGACCCCTTTTTTCCCAGTACACCTTCACTACGCTTTGAGCTTATGATGAACTTTTGCAACCCATTAGTTTACTAATTTCCTTTGGTGGGTTTGAGAGCCCAGAACGCCAGCATGTACTTGCTCAAAAACGTTATGGAAACCAACGTTATTACCATACCATACCATACCACCTGACCAGGCTAGGTTCGAGTTGCGGAAACATGTTGTGACACACATTGTCAACGTTCTATGATGTTTTGACTAAATTTATTTGCGTTCCCGTTAGAGGTTGGGTTTAAAAGTCTGGTCCATGACACCTGTAATGGGTATGGCCTCTCAATGCTTGGAAGTTTAAGAAAATAAATTTCTCATGCAAAATAACCAGTCATTTAACTGGTTTTCCATTACGAATGAATGGAGTAAAACGACGCAGAAGAAGTAACTTCCGGCCTTAGTGAAGCAAGAAACAGAGCAAATTTGTCACACATATGTCGAAAGCACAAGATACATATAAGACGACAACCATCACACTCAAGATGTTTAACCATCAACATTGACACTTGCAAAGAGTTTCAGACACCACAGTTCGCACAAAGAAAAGAGTTTCTCCGTCACATAAAGCTTTTGTTTTCTCACCCATAGATTGAGGTGGGGGTGGGGGGGGTTGGGAATCCTCTCCTCATTTTGCGACACACATTGTTTTCCAAAAGGCTTTTCATTTTCTCCGATGATTGAAATTTAGCCCGCAGAAAAGGTCATTCATTAACTGAACGACAACCTGATGAACAGAAGAAACGAGGTATTTCAGTGTCAACTGGAAAGTCATAAGCTTACAAAGTCAAAAGTCGAAATCAGATTGACAATACCTAAGCACCCAATGCTGTTACGTCCCTTGGTGGAACTTCTAAAGGGGTCTCACCAGCACAAAAAACTCTCAATCTTGACAGAAACCTGAAAGAATATGGCAAGAATCTTATCTGGTTGTCACTTATGTCCAACACTTCAAGCATCTCAAGATTACCAATAGAGTCCGGCAAAGATCATAGATCTGCAAAGTTTTTCCCCACATTCAACTTCTTAAGGTGCATTACAGAACACAGGTTTTCTGGGATGGATTGGAGCTCATTGTAGCTGACATCCAATTCCCTTAAACTGGAAAGATTTCCCATCGTCGTTGGCAAATTTCTTATTTTATTATAGCGAACAGCGAGAATTTCCAACCTTTCAAGCATCCCAATAGCCTCAGGAAGAGCTTTGAGTTGATTAAAATCTAATCTGAGCTCCGCGAGTGATATGCAGTTTCCAATCATGTGTAGAATCTCTGCAAGTTCATTGCTCTCCATGTTCAACATCTCCAAGTTGGTCAAATTCCCAGTGGTCTCTGGCCATTGAGTGAACTGGTTTGAGCTCAAATCAGGATACTTAAGGTTAGTCAAGTTCCCAAAAGAAGTTGGCAGTGTTCCGAGCCTGTTTGCTCGGAGATTGAGATCAGTAAGATTTGTCAGCTCGCCAAATGAACTGGGAAGGTTTATTAGTTGATTTGCGTGAACATCAAGCTTTGTCAATGCATTAAGGCTGGAAATAGAGGAAGGAAGTGCCGTGAGCTTGTTTTCAGATATATCAATTTGGATAACAGCAGATAATTTGCCGATTGATACCGGAAACTACTCAACTCGACCCATCAATTTGCCTTTCAGATCAAGGCTTGCAGCCCCAATTTTCGCAGCTTTTTCTATGAATGCTGCTACCTTCATTAGATTCCATTTCTCAATGTGATATCCGACTGAAAAATTGAACCAAGGTTGTACAAAGAAATTCGTACAGTAAGGCAAGCATCCCAATACGCCAGTGAATAAAAGATGGGCATGTTGTATTTTACTGTTAAATTCAGTTATTGCAGAATATGATTGTTTAACGCTGGTCTACACCACTTTTGATGTGTCCCATGCATACAAAACGAGAGCTCTTCAAAATATACGATGCTTTAGAGATGACACATAGTTCGATAAATAGTCACACCTCTGCTCTAAAAAGGGATAAATAATGCAGAGCTATAAATTACCAGGCGAGAAAGCAGCCTTTGGTGATGAACTCCTGACCAAATTATGGAAGCCATCTTTCTCTAACTGTCCCTCTTCCGTTTCATTAACCAAAGTCCCACTATCAATCGTACCTTTTGGCCCAATTTTGTCAATGGAATCACTGGCATTAAGAACTATATCCTTCTGGGTATCCCCAGAAACCAACAAGGAAGCTTTTTGTAATAACACATCGAAGGTCTCAAACAGCTTTTCAGCTTCAACCAATGCTCCTTTCTCTGCTCATGGCATTGAAACGACACCATTGTCCTTGTTATTTCAAATGGTAAATCGAAAAAAAAAAAAATAAAATAAAATTTTACATAATTCAGTTTATATGACTTATATCTATAGGAAAAAGAGAGAAAATATATTACACAAAATATAAATAGTGTGACTTCTCTTAAATCTTTCTCCCTTCTTTTCATAACCCTATTATACCTATTTATATAAAAATAGAAGAAGAACAAAAAAGTAATTTGGAATATAAAATATATTTCAACAAATCTCTACTTTATATTGTATTCTCTAAATATACAACAAAATAAAATCCCTCTATTTCTCTTCCAAATGGCTACTTAGATCTAGTCGATCAAAACGAATACCAATTAAGTCCAAGCAATTCTTGAACTTACTAGTTAAAACTGGTTTCGTCAACATATCAGCTGGATTGTCTGCAGTAGCAACCTTCTTTACTGAAATCAAACCTTGAAATATAACATCTCGCAAGAAATGGTATCTGACATTAATGTGTTTGGTCCTCTCATGATACACTTAATTTTTGGTCAAGTGTATAGCACTCTAACTGTCACAGAATACGGTGGTTGTTTCCTGTGATAAACTCAAATCAGTGACCAAACCTTTCAACCAAATAGCTTCCTTGACTGCTTCTACTATTGCCATGTACTCAGTTTCAGTAGTGGAAAGAGCAACTGTTGATTGCAATGTTGCCTTCCAACAAATGACACTACCTGAAAGAGTGAAAATATAACCAGTTGTTGATCTTCTTCTGTCAAGGTCACCTGCATAGTCAGAATCCACAAAACCAGTAATCAACCTACTGCCTCTGCTGAACATCAGTCCTACCTCTGTAGTGCCTCTAAGATACCGAAATATCCATTTAACTGGTTGTCAATGTGCTTTCCCAGGATTAGCCATATATTTATTGACCACACTGACTTCCTGTGAAATATCTGGACGAGTGCAAATCATAGCATACATAACACTACCCACTACACTAGAGTATGGAACATGTGACATATATTCCTCCTCCTCTAGGCTATTGGGTGACAAAGAGGCTAAAAGTCTGGAGTGTGAAGCCAAAGGAGTACTTACTGGTTTGCAACTCATCATCCTAAAGCGATCAAGAACCTTCTCGATGTACCTTTTCTGAAAAAGGCGCAACTCTCCTTCTTTCCTTTCTCTGGTGATCTCCATGCCCAAAATCCTCTTTGCAGCTCCCAAATCTTTCATCTCGAAATCTCTACCAAGTAGCTTCTTCAAACTATTAATTTCAGATATACTTGTAGAGGCAACAAGAATATCATCTACATATAGTAGCAAATAGACAAATGATCCATCATGAAACTTCCTATGGTAGACACAACTGTTATACTTACTCCTTGAGTAACCATGACCTACCATAAAACTGTCAAACTTCTTATACCATTGTCTAGGAGACTACTTTAAACCATATAAAGATTTCTTCAACCTGCAAACATGATCCTCCTTGCTTTCAATTTGGAAACCCTCAGGTTGATCCATATAAATGACTTCCTCAAGATCGCCATGTAGAAAAGCAGTCTTGACATCAAGCTGCTCTAGTTCCATATCATACATAGCAACCATAGCTAGAAGCACACGAATGGAAGTGTGTTTTACAACTGGAGAAAATACCTCATTGAAGTCAATCCCTTCTTTTTGGCTATAACCCTTCGCAACCAAACGTGCCTTATACCTTGCATCTTCAACTCCTGGGATTCCCTCCTTCTTCTTGAAGATCCATTTGTAGCCAACAGTCTTTTTATCTTTGGGAAGTTTCACTAAGTCCCAAGTCTGATTCTTATGCAGGGACTCAATTTCCTCAGTCATAGCAATACTCCACTAGGAAGATTCGGCACAAGTGACAGCCTCTGAGTAGTTTCTAGGTTCATTATACTCCACCTCTTCCGCTATTGCCAAATAATAAGCAAAATCTGAGTATGAAAACCTGGCTGGTGGCTTGATAGTCCTTCTGGGTCTATCTTTGGCGATACTGTACGGCTGTACCTGTTGAGTATCTTGAGTATCCTCGACTGTTTCTGAAGTGTCAACCTGAATCTGTTGACCTGACTTAGAAGGAATATCACTTTCAAACTCGACCTGCTGTGTGGAACTCCCACTATCTTTATCGTTTGGCCTTAAGATTTCCTCTTTTGGATGCAACATAGCGGATTCATCAAATGTCACATCTCTGCTGATGAGGAATTTTGGAGACTTAGGGTCTGGACACCACAACCTATAACCTTTCACACCATAAGCATAGCCAAGAAAAATGCATTTCTTAGCCCTCGGTTCAAGCTTTCCCTCATTAACATAAGCATAAGCAGGACAGCCAAATAACTTCAAATCAGAATAATCTCGTAGGTTTACCTGACCATATCTCTTCAGGTGTCTTACACTCAATGGAAGTACAAGGAGATCGATTTACCAACCAACAAGCTGTATTAACAACTTCTGCCCAAAACTCTTTGCCCAAACCTGCATTGCATAACAGACATCTAGCTTTCTCTATCAAAATCCTATTCATGTGTTCTGCAACTCCATTCTGCTGTGGAGTTTTTACAACTGTGCGGTGTCGTACAATGCCTTCAATTTTGCAAAACTCATTAAATTTGTTATTGTAAAATTCAAGGCCATTATCTATTCTCAGTCTCTTAATCTGCTTCCCAGTCTGTTTTTAAGTAAAGTTTTCCACTGCTTGAAGGTTCCAAACACTTGACTTTTATGTTTCAAGAAATAAACCCAAACTTTACGAGAAAAATCATCAATGAAAGTGAGCATATAAGCAGCACTCATACCTTTAGAGAGAACCTGATAAGGACCCCAAAAATCTGAATGGATGTAGTCCAATGTTCCCTTTGTTTTATGGATGGCTGTACTGAAACTCAACCTCTTCTGCTTCCCAAAAACACAATGCTCACAAAATTCTAATTTTCCAGTGTTCTGACCACATAAAAGACCTCTCTTACTCAAGGCAGTCATACCTCTTTCACTCATGTGTCCCAGCCACATGTGCCACAACTTCGTCACGTCTGAATCTGAAACTGAAGTGGAAACTACAGTTGAGTCTGTAACTGTCGAACCATGCAAGAAATACAATGTGTCAATTCTGGCAGCCTTCATTAATACAAGAGCACCTCTAGAAACCTTCAGAACTCCACCTTCACACCCAATCTTGTAGTCATTCTTCTCAAGAGTGCCCAAAGAAATAAGATTCTTCGTCAAATCTGGAATGTTTTTGACCTCAGACAAGGTCCTAATGACACCATCATGTATCTTAATATGCACTGTACCAATCCCAGTAACCTTACATACGTGATCATTACCTAATAGAACACCACCATTGATTGGCTTGTAAGTGGTAAACCATTCTCTATTAGGAGTCATATGTTGCGAGACTCCAGTGTCCATGATCCAAGTATCTTGAAATCTGCCTTAGCCATGAGTGACACAAAGTATATCATCACTCTCATTTGCTGCCACATTAGCTTTTCCTGGTGGATGATTCTTCTGATTACTGTCGTTTACTTTATACTTGTTTTTCAACTTGTAACAATCAGACTTGATGTGCCCTTTCTTTTTGCAATAATTGCAAGTCAAATTCTTGTGCCTTGATTTTCCTAAATTTTGACCTCTCTCCTTTGATCTTCCTCGATTAATAATCAAACCAACACTCTGATCTGATATCTCAGAAAATGTCAAACTACTATCAATTTTCTCCTTGGCCTGCAAATTAGTCTTGACATTCTCAAGGGAAATATCTTCCCTACTATAGATCATAGTATCTCTAAAGTGCTTGTATGAAGGAGGCAAAAAACACAATAGCAATAAATCTTGATCTTCATCGTCAATATGAACATTAATCTTACTCAAATCAGTAACAATCGAACTAAACTCTCCAATATGTGATTTCAAAGAAGTACCTTCTGATATACGAAGAGTATAAAGGCGTTGCTTTAATCTGAGTCTGTTAGTCAAAGATTTTGTCATGTACAGACTTTCCAATTTTAGTCACGCACCAGCTAATGTTTTTTCACCGAGGATTTCTCTCAAAACTTCATTTCCCAAACTGAGTTGAATCGATGATAAATCTCTTTCATCCATGTCATCCAAATCTGCATCAGACATTGATTCTGGTTTCTTCTCCTTGCCATGTAAGGCCCTTTTTGTACCTTCTCGTGTCAGAATTGCCATCATTCTAACTTGCCACAGTGCAAAATTGGTGTTTCCATCGAACTTCTCAATTTCAGACTTCACCGTTGATGAAGATGAAGAAGCCATTGCAACAAAACACCCACAACGAAAATTGAAGAATACAAATTTATGGCCCAAATTACAATTTGCCTCCGACGTTAAAACAGTACTAACGGCGTTAAAACAGTACTAACGGCGTTAAAACAGTGCTGACGGCGTTAAAACAGTATTAACGGCGTTAAAACACTACTGACGCCATTTCTACAATGCCGACGCCATTTGCCTCCCATTGATCTACTGTGCAGCTCGCCGATCTACAGTGCCTCTGACCCGTTGGAACCAGATCTGTTCCTTTCTTCCATCGGATCTACTCCGTTTCAACGCTAAACCATCTGCACCATGCCGTTTCTGTCAAATTTGTTGTTTTTTTTTTTTCGACGAATAGATGAGGGTGGCCAAAAGAGAAGAAAGACAAAGAAATTTTTTTTTTTTTTTCGATGGATCGCCTGCGGTTAGGTGGGTGGCCGGAGAGAGAGAAAAGAAAAATTTTTTTCTTTCGGTTCTGATACCAATTTGTTATTTCAAATGATAAATCGAAGAAGAAAGTAACATCAGAATTTTACGTGGTTCAGTCTATATGACCTACATCCACGGGAAGGAGAGAGGGAATATTCTTATTAGTAGAGAAAGTGTGTTACACAGGATACAAAGAGTGTGGCTCCTCTTAAATCTCTCTCCTTTTCTTCTCATAACCCTATTATGCCTATTTATATAGAATAGAAGAAGGACAAAAGAGTAATTTGGAATACAAGGCATATTCCAACAGTCCTCCTAAACTGTTGCACTACAGAGAAAAGTTCTTTAGGAACATCTTCAGGACACTCTAACTTGGAGATTTCCTGAAATTTTGCCTACTCTTCACCATCCACAGTTTTGATCACAAACAAGGCTACTTCAACATCTTCAATGGAGAATCTCTTTGAAGTGACTTGTAGAGCCTTGTGATTTCCTCCACTGTTTCTAGTAAGCCAGGTGATGAGTTCTGCAGTCATGGCAGAATCATGATTTTAAGGAAAAGAATCTTGCAAGGATTTGGCGTCCCCCGACTATCTCCTTATGTACTTGGTTTATACTTGGAATAAGTTTATGTGCTGTTTGGTTCACGATGATTGTGCTGGACTGTTTGTGTGCTCTTTACCATTGGCAACAATGATTTAGAGGAAAGCTTATAGGTTTTGATGTCCCTGAACCTGTCGGTTACGTTTGGACACACCTTGTAGGCTCACGTGCATGTTCCCCAACTCGAGCTCTTATGATGGCTGCAATGTCCAGTGGATTTGAAGGCAACGAGCACTCATTTGAAATTTTTTAAATAAGAAAATATTAATTTTAAATTTTAAAATAAATATTTTTTTATAAATAATATATTTAATTTTTTAAAAAATTAAAATTATTAATATATTTTTAAAAATTGATAATTAATTTTTTCTTTTAATTTTCATTATATTATATATTTTTAAATAAAATTTTTATATATATTAAAAAAATCAAATATTTTAAAATTTACAATGGTAAAAGTGAATTACACTTTCATTTCCTTACTTATTTTGCTCTCTTAAGGGTTATAGGTGTTGTTTTTGTAAGAGTTTTAAATACAACAAATTTATGATAAGTTTAATATGACAATTACCATATTATTAGTTAAAAGGCCAAAATAATAAGCACACGAAACAACATATACTAAAACTAACCATTACATCTAATTCAACAAATATCAAAATTAGCATGGATCTATACTAACTAGACCATTGATACATTAACAAGTTTATTATTATGAATTGTATCAAATTTATCTAACAATATAACAGAAAATGAACATATGTAGATCTAATTATGAGTACAAAAACATCAACCTTGACTCAAGAAAGCTAAAGTAAACCTATATTAGTATTCATAATTACTTATTTAAAAAAAACAACTTTGTCGTGCAAAAGTTAAGAGACTAAATAGAGAAAAGGATAAGCAAAAACCAAAAACACTTTCTTTGAGTTCAAATAAGTCCTAATAAGCCTTTTTTACAAAGCAAATTTAGCTTGTTAATAAAAAAAACAATAACTAAAGTGAAAATGTTCAATCAAGATTTCATATTTGCAAAGACTCATATAAATTTTCAACCAATAAAGTCAAATAAAGTGAACAAATGATTGAAAAAAGAAGTAAGATCTACACATAAACAATCATAGACAAAGAGAGAGTGAGAGAGAAAAAGAGAGAAAGAAAGAGAAAGAGAGAGAGCTTTGTATACATACTTGGTTTTAGCAAACATGTTGGTATTGCTTTTATTATGGATAAAGTATTAAGTAAAAGAAGTGGGGAATAACTTGAAAATTGCAAACTTTATAGTTGAATGGGGATATGAAGTGGTGTTTTAAATATTAAAATATTAACATTGTATAAATAAATGTAATATGGGTGATGATGAATGTTTTATTTTACATAGATTATAAAGACATATTATATATTATAATTTTTTTTTTAAAAAAAAGTACTAGGTAGTAAGAATGATGATAGAATAGGATAAAGAAGTGAAGGCAAAAAATCTCAAATTTTCAAAGAAATAAGCAATAAGAAAAAAAACTTTGACTCTCTCTCTCTCATTACCCATAATTTTTTTCTTTAATAAGTTATGGTGTAAGTGTAACATTCTTTTAGTGCAAGCAGGTGTCAAAGTACATAAATGCCTTCATTAAAGCTTTTAAGCTATTTTTCACTTTTCTTTTTTAAATAGTTATAAATTTTATTTAGAAGTTTGAAAAAGAGTTACAAATATTAGTATTCAAAATATCCCTTAAAATAGGTAAAGGTCTCAAAAGTCAATTATATGTGTAAAATTTATCCCTAATTGCTTTAACAATCTAATATATATTACATTTTACATCTTTATTAATAAGTTTGACTTCATTATTTGGAATCTAGGAAAGTCATTCATAAATGTGACTTACTACCATTATAATCTCTTAAGTGTAAATGGTTTTAGCATTAATACAAGTTTTGAAAAATGTCTCATAAGTAATGTTAATAATAACTCTTACTCAGCCCCTTTCTTGACAAGTCTGAAAGCTAAATATAAAGTCAGTGTCTTTCAATAAGGGTTAATAAGACTTTTTACCTTATGATAACACCATTTAAAAGAACACCTTGGCTATTTTTACATAAGATTTTTATTCTAACTTTCAAACCTTGTGTTACTAATGTAGTATCATAATTAACTTTTCCTTATAAGAGGGTTCCTATCTCTTTACTTAGTCTTTAGCTATTGAACAACTCTTCTTATTGTTTCCTCAAAAGTGTGCAAGGTTTGCACATCCTCATAGTCTCTTCTTACACATTGTAATGTCCAAGATAGATCAATTTGCTCCTAATTTATGTAGAATGCTTAATTTGCTCCTACTTTATGTAGAATGCACACCTAGTTTTATAAATATTCCAAAGATTAATTACTAAGGCAATACTTCCTTATCCTTTCTAATGTATATGGTCACAACTATAACTTGCCACCACATGTCAAAGTTTATAAACTTAAAGACTTAGGGCATATAAGATAAGACATTGGCAAGCCAGATTACATGGGCACGATCACACTATAAAAGAACATGAATTGTTGATTATATTTATAAACCATAAACAATACACAAGTCCTCCAAGAAAACTTTCCTTTGGTAAAGATTTATTTGAGTTTAAAAAGAATCTCTTAGGGTATGCAACAAAAGCGTTTGATTCTTAGATGAAACTTCTAGTTAGAAGATATTTTCCCTTAGGTGAAAGAACCTTTTCTAAGCACATGGTATTTCCTTTTTACAATATAGATTTTAGACTTGTCAAAATGCCAATTGTCCTAGTTACATTAGTATCCTAATGAAATATATTTAATAAATATTACCTCCCCTATTAACAAAAGGTGTTTAAGCTTATCTAACTATTACTCCCTTATATGAGTGTTGATGAGGTCCTTTATTATCACTTCTTCAACCTCTAAAGGTCTTGAAGAGTGAATTCTAAAGCCTTAAAACTTAGGACCCACAGGTCATCTCATATGTTTACTTATTTGACAAATTCTAATAGCCCACTTGAGGCCTTTATCAAGACTTCATTACCCTAACTTAGGTTATTTCAACACCAAGAGGCATTATGTCCCTTCACAGTTAGAAGGAAGTTTTTTATTAAAAAATAAATCCCTCTTAATACCTTAACCCTTAAGGAATCTAGATCTTTCAGGAGTCTCTAGCATTTGTTAGCTAGTAAGGCTAACTTAAAGGCATGTAAGTCTTTAAACTCATTCCCCATGTATGTTTTGGCTTGAAGAGAGAAACCTAACTTTCCCAGTAAATCCTAAACTCCTCATTATGACCAAAACCTTACAATTTTCTAATTAATTCAGTGACAGATCTTAATAGAGAGTTTAAATATCATCGTGGCAAAAAATGGAATTATAGTGACCACTAATTTAATTTAAAGTCCCTCCCTTAATTAGAGACAATAATTGTTATTTCTAAGATTACAATTTCTAATTAACCAATTCCAAAATAAATTTTAAAGTCTATATTTTAGATTGTTTTAAGTTTAAAGGAAGAGTAAGGTATTTATCTCCACACAATAATTGTTTCATGTTAAGTAAGTTCAAATTTTGGTTTCATAGTTCATATCTTGAATTTTGACTAAACTTCAAGTCAAATTTTTGTTTGTTTACCAATTGACCTAAAGCCATACAATGGTTCTCCACCAATTTCATAAAATTAAATGCTTTTGTGATAATAGTTTTTCCAAAAAGTAAGGCATTACAAGCAAAAAAGATATACAATATTGTCAGGCATTAAGGTCTAATTTTGTATCCATTCAAATGAACCTTAAAGGTTATTCTCCCTAATATGCTTAAGAATATATTTGAGATTAAGATAAAGAGATAATAGGCCACCTTACCATAATCCTTTAATAAGATAGAAGAAATTTGCCAAATGCCTGTTGAGAATGATTTGATAAGAGATTGTCTCTACACATTGTATGACTCTAGAGCTAAGGATTGAACCCAAGTTTTTTTAAGACTTATATGAGGAATAACCATTTCACCTCGTTATATGATTTTTACATATCCAACTTTACCTTTTATGCACTTTCATTTGTTTAAGCCCAAGAAAGTTATCTTGAATGTATCTTTCCAAGATGAAAAGCATTTTAACAAAGAGTTAAAATTTACAAAAATCTTAATTTTAACCAAAGGCTAATTGGTCTACATCGGCTAATCATTTTTAAAGTATTTAATTTTGAAATAAGTATTATGAATATCTTGTTTAGCAACTTTAAAAAATAACCAATAAAGAAAAATTCTTTCACCATACCAATTAAGTTTCCCTTATAATCCACCAATTTATTTAATCAAATAGCCCGAGAAAGTTGTTTCCCTTATAATCTCAAATAAAGCCTTTTGAATTTCCTCGTCAATAATTACCAAATAGGATAATTATTTATCTCAATGGTAATCAAAAGGACTCTCAACACCTTTACAACATAAATTATTATAAATTTTTCATAATAATTATTATGAATTATAAATTTACAAAATATTATATTATTAAAAATATTTAAATTATATATATATATATATTATATAATTATGTTTATCTATAACTATAATTTTTTTAAAAAAAAAATTAATTTATCGCGGTGTTTGTGTGGTTCTGTTGATGCTTTGAAGGTACAAAGCAATAATTGGGGCATGGAGAGAACAATAAAAATAAATAATTAATTAATTAATTAACAGTGCCAGTTTATGGACTATCGAGATATTAGGATGAGGCAGTGGCTGCCGGCCATTCATCCAAAAGATAAAAATAAGAAAAAGAAGATCCAACAGACAAAAGCCAAAAAGCTTTCATTTGCTCTCACAGGCTTGCAGGAGCTAACCCCAACAAGACCAGTGATAAAAAAATTTAAAAAAAAAAAAAAAAAACAGTAAAGAGTAGGTGTTAGATTACAATGGCACTCAGGATGTGGACTTCTTCAACAGCCAACGCTCTGAGAATCTCTGTTGCCTCTAGAGCTCACCTCTCTCCTTTTTATCTCTCTAGATGCTTCTCCAGTGGTAAATTTCTTCACTTTCTTGTTATTTTTTCAGTTGTTTGTGAAAAGAACTGCAGCTTCTCAGATTAGCTTGAGTGTCTAAGTATAGTAAATTTTGTTACTTTTTTGATTCATCAAGATGGGCTTTTGTTCAATTCTTTCCTTTCTCTCTTTTTCAGTTGTTCTTGTAGATTTTATTGTGTTCTGAAAAGATGGGTGCATGAATATTGATTCTTTTCCCCTCCCCCCTACCCCTTTCTTATGTAGTTCTAGATGGACTGAAGTATTCATCATCACATGAATGGGTAAAACACGAGGGCGCAGTGGCCAAAGTTGGTATCAGTGATCATGCTCAGGTTATTCTTTTCCCTTGCTACATAAAGTGAAAGTTTTGGTCCTCATATCAGTGTATCTGACAGATGAAGGTTCCCCTCTTAAATTTTAATTTTGCTACTTAGTCTGGCAAGTTCACTCTCAAGATATGATAGATGGCTAGATCTATGTGTGTATTAGATGGGATTGAAATTAGGAAATTGAAAGGAAATTATTGTGAAGAGTCAGCTTACCAATATTGACCGAATCCCCCCGTGATTCCTCCTAAGAAATTGACGTTGTAAATGTTTCATAAAGAACAGTCATGTCTCAGTGTGATAACTTGGACGTCATAGATTATGCCTATCTAGGAATCGAGGAATCTTCCATTCATAGTAAGGCTTCTGTTTAGAAGAGGGGTTTAGGTAGCGAGAAACAATGGCTTGACAAAATTAATGTGGTATCATCATCACAGAAGTCTTAGCATTCTGGATATGTACAAGTGTGTTCCTCGTTCACATTGACATGGATCACTTATGCAGATAATTTGAAGGGTTTATAATTTGAATATGTTCTGTTGCGTGAGGCCAATCACTGCAGACCAGCACATAGCTCCATTTTTGCTCATGGTTTTATGCAGTACCTGATTATCTTATGGGTTAGTTTAATATTTGTGAGAAATTCTTATTGAATACATGCAACCGTTTGAGTAAATTTGGTTTTTGCTTGGTACTTTATGGCATCATCTATAGTAGTATCTAACTTTCCATGCTTGCCAACTTGTTTCTTGTTTCTGTGTCAGCATACACAGGTTTACACCAACTGATTCTTGAAATGTGAATTTATTACAACACTTGCAGGGACATCTAGGAGAAGTGGTGTTTGTAGATTTGCCTGAAACTGGTGGTTCAGTCACTCAAGGGGGCAGCTTGGGAGCTGTGGAAAGTGTCAAAGCAACTAGTGATGTGCTTTCTCCAATCACTGGTGAGGTTGTTGAGGTTAACCCAAAGCTTAAGGCAGCACCAGGCTTGGTAAGCCTCCCTGTAACGGACCTGATTGTTATGCTTCTGTTAGATCTGCTCTAAATTCATGAGTGTATAGCTTTCCTTCCTTCTCCTATCTATATGCATATTTTCTTCTTTTTAACTCTTACATTTTTGTGTTTGATGAAGATTAATTCAAGTCCATATGAAGATGGATGGATTATCAAGGTCAAGCCTAGCAATCCATCGGAATTAGAATCCTTAATGGGTCCAAAGGAGTACGCCAAATTCTGTGAAGAGGAAGATGCAGCTCATTAAACTTCCAATATGTTATGGCATGTTTTCTTGGGATGACATTGAATAAAGTCCTAGTCATTTTCAGCTTCTTCAAATCAAACCCCATGGTGTGCCCCCCATCTTTCTTAATCGTGTCGAACAAAACAATTAGTTTCTTCTTGACAGCTTGTTTGGCATGCATAAACTTTAAAGAATTCAATGCTGTTGAATTCTATTTTATCCAACTCCCTTTGTTTAATCAAATTCAAATAAATTGTTGCGTTTTACGTTGTTAGAAAACGAGGCATCTATAAATTTAGATTTTTTAATTTTCGTCTAGACAGTTTGAATAACGTTGAGAGGATCCAATTTAGTTTGTGCGATGCCCCCTACAAGATTATGTATTATTGGTGCGGATGATGTGCTGCAAGTAGGATTTGATACGAGGGTATTTGCTTTATAAATATTTGCTTCTTTAGCATTCGAGAAAAGAATAAATGAATCATAAACAAGTTAACATGAGGTGGGGGGATGAATGATTATTAAAGATGTGACCTGCTCCATTTTGTCTTTTTATAACACATTTTTGTTTTGATGTATGATCTTTCCTCTTTCATCCTGATAGATGTTAACCTCCCGAGCAGGGAGCTACCATCCAACTTATGGTGTTGTTCTTAAAAGATTTTCCCTATTATTAAAATACTCCAAAAAAAAAAAAATTTGAACATGACTAAGACACAAAGGATTAACTAGTAAGTCATGGTTAAACCAAATGTGTATATATCATGTGTTTTTGTATATTTAACATAATTGCATAAATTTTAAGTGAATATAAATAATTTGTATATAATTATAAGAATAAAATTAGGTTTATTTATTTAATTTTATAAGATAAATTGATAATTTTAATATAAATTTTATAAATATATATATTGAAAAATATTATTAATAAAATAATTTTTTATTATATAAAAATTGAAAGATTTTTAGTAATTAAATATTTTAATATAAAATTTATAAATATAAATATAAATTAAAAAAATAAATTCTAAATAAATTAATATCAAGTCATGGAATCAATTAGATCAAAAATCTATTTCGATTGTTTGAAAAATTAGCTTGGTCAAAAAATTACGATTGAATTATAACTAAAACAATTATATATAAATCTTTTTTATCTTCATTTGATAATAAATTACACCTAAATAATATAGTTTGCTCATGATGATTAACTCCTACATAAAGAGTAATGGTAATAAGCTACTCGTTAGGTAACGAGCATATCATACTTGTTAGTTAAGTATGTGGCATCAAGTGAAATCAAGCTTTGGACCTTGGATTTGCCCCAAGATTAGCCCCAAAACGCATATTTTACTTGACCATTATTGTTAATATTAACCACATGAATAAGCTTGAGATTTCCCATTTTCATACCAAAAAAGTATTTAGGAAGTGCTTCTGCATCCCCACTACCAAGTAAAAGGTGTCTTCTTCAAGCAAATGTAATTAATTAAACTACTTTATTATATATGATTATTATTTTTTTAAAAAAAATTATGATATGTAATTATATAATTTAAAATTTTTTATTTTTTATTTAATATAAAATATATTTAATTTATTTATATTTAAAATATAACTCATATATAATATTTTTTTCCACTAAATTAATCTACATTTTTGTTAGTAATATTATTGTTGAAAATTGGGACACTCTTATCTACTTTTGGATGAAGCGTTTGGCGAGATTTTCTAACCTGCGCGGCAACGTAGAATTTGGTTAGAAAATGCATTAATGCCAATGTACAAATCAATAAAATTTTAATAAGACTACTTATTTCAAGTGGGATTGGACTGAAAAAAACGAGTTATTTATTATGTTTATAAATGGCAAAAAATTTAGTTTGGAAACCTTGAATTCAAAATGTATATTCTGCTACGTAGAAATTATAGATCATGGGATCATTAGATCGGAAGAACTTCAACCCATTACGCATTGAACATTTATTAAACTACCCACTTGTCGAACGAGTAACATCATTCACTAGCAATCGCCACATATTATAGCGAAGCCTAAACAAATCCTGAAGACCCCTGCCTCACAATAAACTAGCTCTTGTGTTTGCACAGAGGCGGATAGCAATAAATGTGAAAATTAAAAGATCAACCAGACAAGCTGAGCGTAACAAAGAACTTAAAAGAGGTACGTACAACTTTATAAAACTAAAGCAATAAAACATATATATATATATTAAAGGGAGGGAGGGAGGCAGTTACCTAATGACATGGAGAATTTCAAACGCAAATCCACCCATATTAGAGTGTTGCTGTTGATGTCATGTGGGATATACCATAAATAATAGTTAATTATTAAAATTTTTGTAAAGTGAATTTAAAAATCATAGCTTTCAAAAAGAGAAAAAAAAATTATCAAACAAAAAATTGGCTAGATAAGTAAGATCCCTAGTTTAATGTATTTAGGATTTGTTTGCATGAACATAAGAACTTACAAACAAGTAAATTTTAGAGAGCAAAAGTTTGACATTGTTAAACATGTATGACTTGGTCATCCACTTAAATTTCTTAAACACTCTAATAAGTATAATTGAGAGAAGGATGCAAAATAAGGATATAACAAAAAAAAATTAGTGATTTTAATTTTTTAAATTAAATTTATTCACAACAAATTTTAAATATTAATACAATTTAATCAAATAATCAAATCAAGAAAAATAGCATTACTCAATAATTATATAGTTGCACTTTTTTTTTTCTAATTATGTGTTATTCTTATATTAAAAATTTATAGTGATATCATATTTTTTTAATTTTATATATTCACTAGATTTAAATTTGTATATTATATAAATTTTGAATATTTAATTAAAAATAATAAAATAATAAAATTTATAATTAAATAAATATGATTTAAATTAAATTTTCTTGTTAATTTATATTTAAAAAATATAATTAGTTAAACTAAATTAATTTTAATATAATTTTGTAAAAGTTTCAAAGAAAATTAAAATAATTTTCTTTAAGAAAATAAAAAATATTAAAGTAATTTTTTTATTTTAAGAAAATTTAAGAGTAATTTAAAAAAATGTAAATTTATTGTTTTTTATCAATTTTTTTCTTAAGAAAGAGAATTTGAAAATAATTTTTTCTCCTATTTTTCATATTTTACTTTTATTTATAAAAATATTATAATTACAAAAATTTAATTATAATTAAGATAATATTTTATAAATAAATAAAATTTTTATTTAATTATATTTATAGTAATTAATTAATATAATATTATTTTAATTATAATTAAATTTTTATAATTATAATATAATTTAATATTTTAAATTTATAAATTTATAAAAAAATATTTTATAAATAATATTAAAATTTTTTCTTTATTTTAAAGAATATATATTTATATATAAATTATTATATTTATCTTTAAACTCATAACTATTGTTATTATTTATTATATATTTAAGATTTTTCTTTTGTCTCTCTCTTTGACAAATAATAATGTATTAGCCAACTACATATAATTAAAATTCCTGTTGGGATTCATCATCTCCTCGTATTGTAGTTGTGATAAAATTAAAAATAGAGTTTAAATTTAATTTATAAATAAAACCAATTAAGACAACAGTTAAATAAATAAATAAATAAATAAAACAAAATCGAATTTGAATCGGTACAAAATAAAAAGACCCCAATTATTTTTATTTTACCGGCAACAATATAAATTAAAATCCACCCCAATATCAAAAACAAATTCAACGAAAATACAAATTGCTCCAGAGGTAAAGAACCCCAAGAACCAGCCAGCCATGGGGGAGATTGTGGAGGTGGAGGATAACAACACCACCAACATCAACAGCAACGGCAACGTCAATAATGATGAAGAAGCAAGAACAAGAAGAAGAAGAAGAGAAGTTGAAGATATGGTAGAGATCACTCTCAAAACCATTGGCCCATCTCCCTCTTCTCGCCTCCTCGTCCCCTCTCCTATAAAGGTGAGATCTTTGGCTTTTTTAATTGTTTCTTAGAGAGTTTTTTTTTTTCAATTTTTGAAGTACCCTTTAAGTTGCAGAATGAATAAGCCATATTGACATCAGCTGATAATAAGTACATGAACAGTTAGTTTTATGGAGGGATTTTAATGACCGCAATTCCTATGAATTATTAACTAATGAAAGCAAAAGGTATACAGGAAAGGCTTTTGGCTTCCGGATATAGGTTTTTTTTTTTTATTTGTTTAAGTGATTGGGATCCATTTAAATTATGGTAACATTGATGTCTCAGTGTTGTTATTATGGCTGCTAGAATTCTTAATGATGTTTTTGAGGACACATGCTCTAATTTGTTTAGAAAAATGGGCTTTTTTTATTTTGCTGAATAATGTGTATTGTTCTAGTTGAGATTAGCAAGATAATGTTAATTCCACAATGCCGGAACTCATAGTTTGCTGGAATTTTTTGCCATGGTTGAGGATTTTTTTTTAGAAGCTATTAATCATATCCTTTGTGTAGAAACCCTCAAGTTATGCAAAACTACCCTATTTTGCACATATGTCATTAACCATTCATTAAGTATCAGCTGATCTGTGCATTATGCTGATTGATAAAATGGATTTTCTTTTAGGAAATGGTGGATGTGTTGAGTAGCTCCTTGTGGGCTAGCCCTGGATTAGGGCATGAGTATACTTGAGAGTCCAACACTTATCTTATGTATTTTAGTTGGCATCATTTTGTCTGGATTCATGCTTCACATTGACTGCTTTGGGAGTGAAATTGGTAGAAAATTGGCAGCCGTGCTCATGATTGGGACTGAAGTTTCTATATGCCTCCAACTAGTGTCTACTTTAGCGCTATATTCCATCTAGCTGCCATGTTTCTTTGTAATGTGTAAACAACCTCATGATCCCTAGAACAACTAAATTCAACAATTTTTGTGAAATTCAATGCCAGCTTTGGAATTTTAGTAAAACTTTCCATCAATTGGGGGATTTCTTCCTGTTGATAACATTTAGAATCTTCTTTAAATTCTCAAATGCCTACAAATTGTTCATAATATGGCAGATGCTTTTCATTTGAAGTCATAATAAGTGCTTGAATTGTTCAATCGATGTAGGTGCGGGATTTAAGAAAATTGATTGCTGAAAATAATCGTCTACCTATTGAAAGTTTGAGGCTCGTCTTTCGTGGAACTGTAGTGAATGATAGCAAAGATGATGATGATGATGTGTACCTGCGACTCAATAACAACGGTATAGGACTTGCCTTTATTATTCAATTGTTACACCATGTTGACATTCTAAATGCCACTATAAATCTGAAAGAGATCCAAGAATTATTGAAAATTGCAGATAAAAGAGATGAAAAAACACTCTCCAATTCATACATTGTGTTACTTGTCCTCATAGTGTAATCTAGCTGGTATTTGGTATGTTTATACTGGCTGTGTGCATGCTTTTCCTTTTTCTCTGCTGCAAAAGTGGTCTTTTGGTAACACCCAAGTTTCTAGCTTGCAGAAGTGGATGGATCTCAAGCTTTGGCCCACCCAAATATATGAGCTTATTTGTCTCAACAGCTTTTTATGTGTGGCTTTTGGCTTCATTTTTCTCGTCTTTCTCTTAAATCTTAAATCTAGACATGGAATGAGTAGTGTATCAAATTTCCAGCATGCAGACAGAAAAGAAGATCGGAAACCTTGCTGTATCAATGTAAACACGATCCTCAGTCACCAAAAGAAAAGAATGAAAAAGGCTTCCTTATATTCTTAGATGCATTGACAATGCCAACTGAACCACACTTTGTTGCACTTTAAATGTTCTAGAGTCTCCATAGGCTACCTAACCTTCAGCCACCATCTAATCCCTTACAGACAACTCTAAAAGCAAAAATTTCAGTCACTGCAGTTTGTTTAAACAGCCTTCAATACCAGAGTTTGTTCACTTGCATGCTAAAACCCTGGTGAAATTACAAGCTGTAGTCACTACTGTTTATTTGGAAGTCTTCAATTCTTCATTTTCAGAGCACAATTGTTAAAGCCTGAGTTGAATTATGAGCCCAGACCTTTCTCTTCCATCATTCACACAAGATTTTGCAGATACTTTTTTAATTTTCAAGGAATGTGGGAATACTATCTCGGGCATAGAGGAAACATAAAATTTAGAGATATGTGGAACTTGTCTAAACTTAAAACAAGCCTTAGATCTTGCAATGGTCATGAAAACAAAATGAAAATGTGAGTTTTAAAGTAAGTATAAGGGCTTGAGACTGAGAATAAGTGGAGGGCCATGGAAACAAAGGGAAAAAAGTGATGCCTTCTCATGAAAGAGGTTGTGCTAGACATGGGCTAAAAATTCCACTGCTTATAGGCCACCATGTTTGGTGAAGGCCATGTCTTTAAAATATTGTTACCTTACATAACAGCATAATAGGTTTCGAGATTGAGCAAATTCCTTTGAAGCCATTGTGTAGACATTGTTTGAATCTCTGTATATATTTGCAGTGTAGTGTTACTCAGGGGCAGTGTCTGATGCAACATCACACATCAAGGAGGATTTAGGAATCTAGACCAAGTAATCTAAAAACTAATACGTTTTTTTATGCGGGTTTGAGAATAACCACTATGCATGCAAACTTCATTTTGAACTGTACAATTAGTCTATATCAAGATTTAGTATGAGCTACTTATACATTAGTTTATTTATTTCTTTTTTATGGGAGTCCACTGTGTGCTACTTCACAGTCCAGGCTGAACTTAATCAAATCTCTGTGCAGTCCACTTCTATTATTGGCATTTGATACCATTCTCTCTCTCTCTCTCTCTCCTTCCCTTCACATCCTCACATGCTCTCAATTGCACGCACTTAAACAGACACAGATTTGCTTAGTTTAGTTCAACTGTAGAGGGCATGAAGCAGTTTTGACTTCACATTGTGATTAGATAGAGATTGGAGGAGTTCAAATCAAGTGGCCATGACAGCAGAGAATTTTAGCTAAGTTATGGACATGTGGAATGAATGTATCTGCAGTCTTACCAACGGGGAGAAAAAGGCGAAAAACACATTTCTCATTCTACGAATCAGACTGCTTGTTTATAGGGATGCCAGACTAATCTTTCCTCTGTGAAGCAATGATACTAAGTGTAACATATCTGACAGCTACCAGAGATTGTACCTTGGATTTATTGCATCAATTAAACCTGCTAGACAAATGAACTGCTGAAGCAGGTTGAGTTCTTAGGCCCAAAAATGAGTCCAATGGGGGTAGTCATATTATCAGAATGAGCACAAATCAAAATTTTGTTCAAATGACTAGTTATGATTTCTCTTTGAACTTTGGCTATTCCTTGGAAAGCACAAAGTTTCCCCACAATAAGTGCTCTCAGGTGGCAAAATTTTCATATCTCATAAACTTGACATAACTGGCTCCAGTGGTGATAGAAATACTTGTATTCATGAGGAAAGTTGAAACTGTCGTGCCCAACCAAATCAAACAAATCTGAATATTACAGATTTTCCTAAACACAACCTAGTTTCTGAACTTAACTCTTATGTAAGTGTAAAAAAACATAACTAGAAATTAGGTTGTCAGATTCAAGGTTCAGTTTGCTGGTCAGTTAATTCATAACTTTTCCAAAACATTGACGTTGCTATGTTGCCTTGTTGCCAAGCAGGTCAGAGATAATGGTAAACCATTATCTATTTCTAATTTTTCTGGTCATATTCACTTGGTGAATCTACTAAATAGAAAATGTGGTGGGATATAGTTTCCAATAAAATTTTGACTTGGCCTGGGGTTTGGTTCCTAACATCAATGGAGTTTCTCCTTATTTTCTAGATTCTGTGATGGTTGCTGTCAAACCAAAGCCACCGGCTAAACATCTGCGGGATGGATTTGATTTTGAGGATGATGACCTGGTATAAGCTTCTCAACCAGTGTTACAGTTTAGATGGCATTCTCAGATATACAAATTGTTTCTCAGGCCACTTTTGACATGCTTTTACAAAATATTTTTTGTACCAGAAGTTTAGGTTGCCACAGTCAACAAGTCGGTGGAAGAGGAAGCTTTACTCTTTTCTGCATGATAAGTTGAAGGTCCCTGGTAAGCATCTAGTTGAGGTGCTGCTAAGTTTCATATTTGCGTGGTGCTGATCAATTCTTGTTCCTGTTTCATTGATAGATATCCTTTTGATGGCACTTTTCAATCTCTCTCTGAAGGTGTGGGTGTTTATCATTCTATGGTTCATCTTGGCACGAGTTGCCCATAGATGGGATCTGGGGCCATTATATGTAAGTCACTTCTCTCTGTTTGTTGTGTCCATGAATGCATGGGCTTCTGAGTTGTCTCTAATGCACCCAGCTTTCTGGCCCCTTCTGTCATATGTCCAAGCATGAGGATTTGATGCTGGGTTGCTGGCCTCTTCACCTCAGCTTTGCAGACCCAGTCATAATTAAGACTAGTCCACCTGCTTGAACCTACCTTATCTCTGCTCAAAGTTACCTGTAAAATCACTTACAGCTACTTCAAGTAAATTTGGAGAGAAAAACACATAAACAGTACAACATTTTGTACGCCGCCACCCCCCCCAGAAAAAATGCTGGACTGATGCATTGCCACCTAATACTTGAAGTTACAAAGTTCACCTTTTTCTTTGGTTCTTGGTGGACATCATGCATGAGCTTGGATCAGGCTTTTGGCTGTTGTGCCTAGATTTGTGTTGGCTCACAAACAGTGATTGAGTGTACTAACAAAGTGCAAGGTTTGTAAGGTCAGATCCTGAGCAGCCATTTGGGGTAGGAATTGCCATCCTTTGTAGAAACAAGGTGGGGGCCAAAGAAGTAAAACACAATTTGCCTGATTCTGTGCTTGTATCATTTTGCATTATTATGGTAAAAGCCAACCATCATGTCCAAATGAACAGGGGTTATTATGAAACATGAATGAAATTTACTGCTAAAGCTTCTCTTATTGTATCACCTGGACCATTTCTGCGATGAGGTTTCTGGCTTATGTTTCCTGACACAATTTCTTTGTATCTTGGATGAATTGTGATGCTTGATTCTCAGATACTTGGCACAGGCTTTTCTATCATCTTCCTCAATCTTGGACGACGGGAAGCTGGTGATCTCAGGTATACTTGATATGAAAAATCATTTATGGTTTAACAATTGTAAAAGTCAAAGGATTGATGGGGAAAAATATCGTGCAAGAAAATTCTGTTCTGAGAAGCACATTATCACTGTTCAAAATGAAACGTTGTGGATTAAGTGTTCCTCTTTACCTACTAATCGAAACTATTTCCTTGATGTCCTTTGGTTTCTATAAAATTTTTCTCATTTTTTGTAGCATCACATCATTGTGTACTTGATACCCTTGATATTGAGCTAATTCTGCCTGATTTTTGACCTTATTTTCCGGTCTGCTGTCCACATTAGTTTCTCTTGCTGTTAGATTTGGACCATTTAAGGATGTGTTTTCTGATCCAAGATTTCTTCTCATGTGTTTACATGTTTTATCTTCTTTCTTAATTTTTTGGTACATATCTTCTCGCTATTTTCACTGGATCAGCTCAATAATTTGTTTTTTATATATTTCAGTGCATATTCTATATTCAATGAAGAATTCAGGGAGCTTCCTGGGACCCTTAATGCAGATCGCCTGGATAGAGACATTAGGGCTGGTCAGTTTTGAACTTTGTTCTCACTGCTTCATCGCTGCAGCGTCTGAAGTCATGCTTTAGCAATCTGCATCCACCAACTGCAGATAAGTTGAGCCACACTATAAAGCTCCCATCCTCTTTTTCCTCTTTAACCCTCTTTTGTTTTTCTCTGCTGTAAAATTTCAAGCACTGGTCTTTGATTTTCTTATACTCAAGTCATTGTCATAGGAGCAGTTTAGACTATAACCCGTTTATTAAACCAATGATGAATATACTTTATTATGTTCCATTGGAACAGAATTTGGAGAGAAAAAAAAAAAAACAGAGAGAGAGAGAGATAGAGGGAAGAAATTTGTGGTTCTCTTGTAGAAAATGATCAGTATTTGGCAGCCCACACACCTACAAAAAAAAAAAAAAAAAACAGGATATGTGGGAAAGGGTGCAGTCCATTGTTGTGCAGTGATCTTCTGCAATGCTAAAGTTTACATGACATTCCAAGGTTTGTGGAACCGGAAGAGACTGAAAGATTCCCAATTCCCACTGGACGAAGTAACTTGAAGGTGGACTTTTTCAAGTGTCCTACTGGGGTTGCATATGGCAGAGGGTGATGGCAACAATCTAATATGTATTTTTTGTTTTTTTAAAGCAATATATGTTAAAAGTCTCGTTCGTTAAAATGGCTGAAGGAGGGGAGCTTGCTTGGAAGTCCTCTTATGAATGCACAATAGACCACTCATCAACAACGTGAAGGGTCAGTCGCTGAAGTTTGAAAATTGAAACAAAATGGAACCTGAAAGTGAGCGAGCAACAAAGATAGCGTTAGAAACATGTCTATTCTGACAATGATATTTCAGACGTTGTTGACTAAGTCTCAATTTCAATATCAAAGCAGAAAAGGGTAAAAGCCTTGGCAAATTCTGTAGCTCCAACAACATGAATGGTCTGCCTTTAGCTAGATTTAGTACACGGTATGTGTAAGTCTAAGTCGGGTTGTGCCGTCGGTTGATGACAATCCTTAAATATTCCTTATGAAGATGATGGTATGGTCGGTGGAACATATATGAACCCCAATAATAGTACAACAGATATCTGTGATTGTTTGTTCAAAACATATATATATATATCTACATATGATTGAGTATGATGCAAGCTAGCCACCTAAAAACTTTATTCTAAAAGTAGAAAAGTAATTAATGTCATTACCTCTTATAATAAACTAGAGCTCCTAATAGACAAAATGGAGCAGTAACATTATTAATATAGCTTCTTGTATGCTAATTAGTAAATTTGTATAAATTTAGTCAAGTTAACATGGTTCATACCCAAATTTACATATTACATATTTATGGTGGTTTTTGGTTTTTTTTTTTTCAATAATTGATCATAATTAATGTTAAAATTATAAAATATACATTGTCGAGGAAGTGATCACAATCATGTTTAACATTGGAGGGAAACAGAGGGAACAACGAAAATTGGACGTTGGACTGAAAGGTGGAAGAGTCGTCATGAAAAGATAAGTTCCAAGCGACTTGTTATACTCTGTCTTTGTCTCTCTCGGGGTATTAAAAAAGAAGAAAGTAAAAAAGGGAAAAGGAAATGAAACGAAAAGAAAAGAAAAGAAAAGAGAACCTCTCAATCTTCCCACTATCTCAGCATCTTTTTCCAAATTTTAGAAATTGGTCACTCCAAGTTCAACCACCGAAATACCAAAACAAATGTTGTGGGGAGGTTGGTTTGGTGGATAGCGAACCCCTTTGTGGGGTTGACAAAGATTGTATAACAACGTTTGATTTAAAGTATCCTTGAAAGATACCCACCACTACATAACATCTTGATCCTTTTTCTGGGGAATAAAAAAGAAAAAAAAAAAAAAAGAGCCTAAAGTAATTCAAACCTCCTTTAAATCAAAATTCTACGTTATTTACCAAAAAGAAAAGAAAAAAAAATCAATTTGTTGATTAATTTGGTTAACTAATCCTAGTCCTCGTCAAATTTCAACTTTCTATTCATGCTTAAATCAAAACCTTTTCAATTTAGACTTTTGTGGCTCTACACAGGATCTTTACCTTAAGCATTTGAAATTCAAACTCCAAAACCAAGTCAATGCAAAACCTTCTACACAATCAAACACCAAACCAATGCATATGACCAGGAAATACGCAGACACAACTAGCTCGAGATGGACATTAATTCATGTTTTACTTTTTATCTTATGATAGAGATATCTAGACCTGACCAACATCATTTATATTTATGCAAACCCATTTTGTTAGTTTGCTTATTTTGATGAACATTCACAATGTTTTATTATTATTATTATTATTATTTTGTGTGCTCTAATTAGTGAGAATCTTAATTCTCGCATTCTTGTCTCTAATGTGACACTTTATCAATTAAAAATTTAAATATTCATCTTAAAAGTTCTCAAACACAATTAGCTATGTAAAAAGGAGGGGGGGAATTAAAAAAAAATAAAAAGAAAAAACCTTGCATTCATGTTGACCTCACTTCGTACAAGTCACATATATCGTTTCTCCGAAATTAGGTGTACCCATCACTCTTTTAGCTGTTGGGCATAAGTCCTGTAGCAGAAAAGGTCAAACATATTTAAATCCCTCTTTTTCTTATACTCTCTCTTACAAAATAATAATAATAATAATTATAATAGTAATCTATTTTCTTTTTTTTTTCTGGCTTGCACACATAAAGATTATAACTTATATCAGGTTATTATTATTTTGTTTTTAATAATATGAGATTTTATACAAGAAAAAAAAATAATTGTGGATAAAGTATACAACACACTATAATAATAGAAATCTCAGGGTTTCAAATTAGAGTCCTGAAAACGACATGTCTTTAATATTGACTTTTTCACTTGTGCTGTAGGAAAAGAAATTTGACAAAACAAGGCAAGCACGAAGTCCCAATTGCCATTTATGCACAATTGAGTTGGCTCACGATAATTGGGGCCTGGTTTCTGATTTGCCCCTTTAAGGAAAAATTATGTTTCTTGCAAAAATTAATTTAATTCAGCGGCAGTTGCGCTGCCAATCCTTGACGGCACGTAACAAGAGAGAGAGAGAGATAGAGAGAGAGAAGTCAATCGTGTGCCTTGAAAAAACAATGTCTTCCTTATTTATTTATTTTCCATTTTCAGTTTCCCTGGTTAGATTGCACCAGACCCCATCTGCCATGTTGTCCCACCTACTCTTTCTCAAACCACAACAACGATGAATGAATAAATTATGTAGATGGAGATGGTGAACAAAGTCCTTTTACAATAACTTTTCAATTAAATTAATGTCATAGCAGTCAATGCCACCCATTTAAATTATTATTATTATTATTATTCTTATTATTATCAACCTTATACATACTCAAGATGTTCTATAATCGTAACGAAAATCTCATCCTCTATATAAGGGAAGTAGATGTTTGATGTGTAAGATCTCAATAACTATCCTCGTATGGTAGTTTTATATTGTGATAAGCTTATATCTTTATGGTAAAATTTTCATTTTCTTCTTTTGTCATTTTGGTCTCTATTTAAATGAACAAAAACTCAAATTTTCACCCCAACGCTTATTATTAGAACATATAATAGGTGCAAAATAACAATTAGATTTATTTATTAATTTTATTTATTTATAATAACAAAAAATATAATTTATTCACCTATTTTTTATATATTTCGATAAATATCATCAAATATTTTTTTATTACATTATATATATATATATATAAGGGGTCAGTCATAAATAATTATATTCTTCCCCCAAGAATCGAATCTCGTCATGTAACATTTTTACTAGCTTCCAAATAAGACATGACAGAACAAAATGATAGGATTGTGTGAGCATAAAAAAAAAAATTTGTATTTAAACTGAAATTTAAAACTTTTAAATAAAAATTTAAAACTTTAATCGTTGACGATATTGCAATGGGAAGACGTCTGGTTACCGTGTGCTGCCGGTTTGACCTTTTGGGTACGGGCTTTGATAATTTCATGTCACACGGCCTTGATAACACAATTTAGAAATTACACATTGCATTATTTAACTTTCTGGTTTGATGAAAAGTGTATTATTGGCGTCAAAATCTAGTTTTTTTTTTTTTTAATACTGAGAATTATCCTCAGAATTTGATCACGGTTTGCCGTTTATTTCTGGAGCAGGAATATATTAATTATTTTAAAAAAGACATTCTAATATTTAAAAGTCTAAATTTTAAATAACACAATATATATGCATTAATGTAATATAATTGAATAAAAAATTATTAAATTTAAAATTTTAAAAATAATAATAACACATAGATTATTAAATGAATTATATATTATCTATATGTCTAATACTATATTATAACATAGTTAGCCTCTAATTTAAATTTTTATTTAAAAAAATAAGATATATGAGCATGATAAATTTACTATTATTGTTATTATTATTATTGTATAACTAACAGCCAACAACGATCATTCTAACACACTGTTTTTTCTTTTCTTTTCTTTTCTTTTTTTTTTTTTGGCATAAAGAATAAAATGCTGGCATATGTCTGAAACACACGAGAGACAATCTACTCAAACACTGAACGATTGACTTATCAAAAATTACAAGAACAATTGAATTCCAGTCCCTACCCCGTCGGAAAATTAACATCGCTTTACCTTGCCATCAAAGAAAACGTTCGTCTTAGGTTGACCTTTCAGAGCGGACAAACCGGAAAACACATTTGTCTAAGTCTGAGAAAAAGGGTTCCGAAGCTATCCTTTCTCGCAACCAATGGATATTTGACAGAATTGAATCACATAACCATACATCACGACTTGATGTGAGCACATGATTTACAGAACATTTACAGCCGTATTTTACTAATTATTACTGGCATCAACAACTGCAAGAATTCGAGTTCCTCCTCCCACCCACCCACCCACCCACGCACCACTCCCCCCTCCCCCCCATGTTTCATAACTTTTAAATTTTGGGGGAAAAAAAAACACTAGGAGAATGGAAAATTGTAAAATGGCACCCTTTAAAATGTGGTTAAAAACCCAGAAAGAGATTGAATAGAAAACGGCGGAAAACAAAACGGATTGTTTTTGTTAACAGTAAAAAGTTCAGAGAAATGAGAATCTGCCCAAAAAGAAAAAAAAAAAACACAAAAAGAAAGAAAGAAAAGAGAAGGAAAAGAAAAGAAAAGAAAGGGAATCCGACAAGCATGACATCATTGGTCAGGAACCAAAATGGACCAGACCTCGCATGTCAGCTTTCTGTCATGCATACATGTTGACCATCAGATACCTCATGGACCCACGCCCAACATTTCTCAACTCGGAAGTAACTCTCTCTCTCTCTCTCTCTCTCTCTCGCTCTTTCTGGATTTTAATTAAAAGCGGTTGAGGAAGTAGGGGCTGAAGTCAACATGTGAAAAGGAAGAAAGGATTGTCACTTGTGAAAGGCAATGACTTGTACATCTTATTATTACTATTATTATTATTATTATTGAGAGAAAGAGCCGAACCAGTGAGTGAGCTTGCAGTCAAGCGGTAAGAGCAGCAATGGGAGAATCTGGGATTAAATATTATGCAAAACTTTAACCTAATATTTAATGCTGCTTGCTGGGGTTCCTTGGACTGATTGGTCTTCATTTAAGCCTCTCATTCTTTAGAAGAAAAAGAAGGACAAGACAGAACAAAAATCAGAACAGAACAGTACAGAACAAGAGTGTATGTTGCAATTTACGAGTGTTAGTACACTCACTGTACATTCTCTCTCTCTCTCTCTCTCTCTCAAAAAAAAAATATATATATATATATATATATTTATTTATTATTATTATTATTTTGATTGCTTGATAGAAGCCTAATCTTCTTTCTCCAATGAGAACCCTTGTCATAAATTCAAATTATTGGGTCAAATTCAGATATATATTACGTGTTAAATTTTTAATTTTTAACAATTTAAAAAAAAATTAATCTTAAAATATACCCTCTCAATTTTGAAACAAAAATATTACATAAAAATATTATTTAACTCAATAAATTAAATTATTAGATATAATTTAAAGATATATTGTGTACTTAATTTTAATAAAAACAAAACCCTCTCCAATTAATAACATATAAAAAAAAACACCAATGAATATTTTGTTGATTCAATCTTATGGGTTGTGGCATATGTAAGTTATATTAACGTAAAAATTAAAAGTAAATTTATGTTATTAATGATAATTAATATATATATATATATTTAAAAATAATAAATTAATTATGATTAATTAAATGAGAATTTACGTATAATTATTTGGTGGAAGGCTTTGGGTGTTTGCTTGCATAGGTCTACGAGAGAAGGGGGGAGAGAGAGAGAGAGAGAGGAGAGAGAATTCCCAATCACATGTATTGCGTGACATTGCATGCGCTTTGTCGTTTAGCTCCTAAAATTCGCAGCAGCCAACAAACCCTTTGACTTGCAGCCAAAGTTAAAGCCCCCCCGCCCCGCGGTAGAGAGAGAGAGAGTGTGTGTGCGCGCGCGCGCGTGTTTCCCGCCTTCATGTGCGAAAATTCTACCACCCTCTCCTAAAATTTGCAAAAATAAAAAAAGAAAAAGGATAAATATGTCTTTTTCTCTATTTACTTTACCATGAATAAATTGATGTGAAGTTAATAAATTAACTAATTCATACTTAGAGTAATGCTAAAAATACTAAATTTTGCATTACAAATTTCATACAATTTTTTGTATAATCTAATCTAATATATATTGTGTTAGTTTGCATATTTACAGTCTATATTTCAAAATATAATATAAAAAAAAATCATACATTAACAATTGTTAATTAAATTTAATGTAATTAATGAAAGTAACAAATATGTTTCTTTCTTTTAATAAAATTTGTGATGACCCAAAAAAAAAACACTCTAATACTTAACAAAAGAATAAAAAATAAATATATATAATAACACTATAAATAATTTAATCTCAAAATTTAGTGTCTAGGTTAAGGGCAATGCAATTTCTTTATAATGGTAATTTTTGTAATTATTTTGAATTTTTTAATAAATACTTGACAAAGCATATTAATTGTTACAAATTAATATCCACTTATTTTTATTTCTATTTCTATCAAACAAAATGCAATACAGTGATGTATCAATGAGGAACCAGTCCTATGGCTCCTGTGTGTGTGTGTGTGTGTGTGTTTGTGTGTGTGGAGGAGGAGAAGGAGAAAGAGAAAGAAAGAAAGAGTGAAGGGAAATTAGTGTCACTTGTTGACTAAACCAGATGGTGCATGTGTCATGCAAAGACAAACACTCCTTTTCTCCTCTCTCTCTCTCTCTCTCTCTCTCTCTATCTATCTATAGAGTCAATCCTGTCCGTCCAACACTTGATCTCGTGGCTCATGGCCGCGCTGACATGGCAGCCGAAGATACCCGACTGCGGGGCCTCTGACGGAGACATACCCCCAAGAGCATGAGTTTATTTATTTATTTATTTGTTTTTTCTTTTGGAGTTTGGGTCAAACCCTCTTTTGTAGTGTCCCCCTTGACAAACATGGCCCATCTGTTTCATTCATGCAATCTCAGAACTGCCCTTCTGGTTTATTTCTCTATTCCCATTACCATTTTTTTTATTTTTTATTTTTATATTTTATGGAATGAAGTCATTAGTTGTTCCAAAAAAAAAAAAGAAAAATCAACCCATGTTTTTGCTATAGACATCATGATTAAATGGATTTTGGATTTATTTAGTGATATCTATTTACTTATAGCATGGAACATTATTATAGACCACTTGCAACTAATTAGGAAATTTTTATTATAAATATTTTGGCATAAAATATGTAACCATAATCATTGATGATTGGAACAAATTATATTATTTTCATTGAAGTTCTTTAGTAAAAAGAAATCATATACACTACCATTGCTTTTTTTCTTTTTCTTTTCAAATGAAAATATATGCTCTAGGTTTTGATTTGCATTTTCAGGTTTTTAATTAGAAAGATAGGGCTTATTACAAAATGACATTTTTGAGATCAACTTTTTTATTTTTTTGGTCTGATTTATGTTTAAATATGATTTTTTTTAAATTAAACCATTACCCTATTATTTTGACAATCCCTAACTTTTGCACAGTAGCATTTCTCTTGATGTTTTATTTGGCTTTTTAACACAATTTTTGAAAACTAAATATCTTTTTAGATGGATTTTGAATACGATTTTTGCCATAGGAATATTTCTCCAGATGGCTTACATGCATATGGGGCATTCAGATTTTATTTATGATATTAATAAATTCTTATATTTGTGGTAAAATTTACATATTTGATATACTTTAACTATAAATAAAAAAAAATGGCATTCATTGTAAAAACATTTTGTTAAGTAACATAGATAACATGAATTTAATTTTTCCTCTTTTAATTTTTGGAAAATAGAGTTTCATAATTTAAAAATAGTTTTACATTTTCATTTAAGGGTAATGATGCTAATTGGCATTCAATCTCACTTTGGTTATTATGCATGCAAATCTCAAATTTTGGAAATCATTGTAAAACTACCTTATTAAATATTTTGAAAATTCAAAACATTATAACAGAAAGAAAACAAATTGTAACGTAAAAGGTAAATTAAAATATAATTATTTGAATTTTCTTGTTTTAAATAAATACTTAATTACGATACTAACATTTTTCTAATTTTTTTTTTGTTTTACCAGATGGCATTGCTTACTCACAAACACGTGAATTTCACCTATAATGCAAACAAAATTTAATTAAAACAACTCACATGAGAAATGTTTTTTCTTTTTTTTTTTTAGATAAAAACAAATTAATCAAGTGTCGATAAAATTTATAAAATAAAAAAAAGTTGTGTGAGATAGGTACATAATCACTTTTATAATATTTACATGAGGAGATTTATTTATTTATTTTTTCTGTGGTTCCAAAATTATAAAAAAAAAAAAGAGAGTGAAATTTTAGATAGTTGAGGGGTGTTGGACCAGGGAGAGTGAGTGGGGAGGAAGCTCACAACAGGGTAAAAAATCTTGAAAGAAAAATTGAAAGCTGAGAATTACCAAAAGGGGCAAAAGCGTCACAGGGATCAATATTAACAGTCTCCGCTCCGCTAGCCACCCATTCTGGCGGGGGGGGGCGCCTAGGCTTTCCCGAAACAGTAAAAATGAGAGATAAAAGCGCCAAACCCCCTAATCCAACCTGGACTTTCCGCGTTTGGCCGCCACCACTCTCGCCCCCCCCGCCCCAACCCCACCCCGGGGGACAATTCTGTCATTTCGGAGTCTAAAAATTTTACAAAATTCGAAACCGCCACTCTGGCTTTCCACTGGGGTCCACGTGTCTCTGACGTGGCATATGAATGGACCCCACATTTGACATCATTTTTTTTGGGGGTGTTTAAAAATAATACCTTAATCTCTGCAAAATGACGAGTGTTACCAGTCAACCAAAAATCCAACTACTGCACTCAACCCCAAGTTTTGAATCAAAAATAAGAAAAGATATTAAAAGAAAATAATTATTTTTTTTTATTTTTATATGTTTATGAATTTGGGTTGATTTTTTTGTTTTTTTTTTTGGGTGGGGACTTAATTTTCATTTTTTTTAAAAAATTAATTAATTACTTGTGTGGTGGTATGACCCAAAAAAAATATTAAATTTTCTCTCTATAAAAGCCAAAAGTCTCCTTCTCTGCCTGATTAGTTTAAAGAAGAAACAACAGAGCCTCTCTCTCTCTCTCTCTCTCTATCTCTTTCTGTCACTCTTTCTTTACTGCTAAGCTCTCTCTCTCTCTCTCTCTCGCTTTCTTTGTTTCTTTCTTTCTTTCTTGGTTTGGTTTTTATGTTTTACTTTGAGTTGAACTTTGCCGGAAAATCCATCGGGAGAGAAAAAGTTGAGGAATTTTTCTCTCTGGTTTTCGGGGCATCCAAACAGAAAGATGGCGAGCCAAATGTGAAACAGAAATGGGAAGCGGACTCTCCTCCCTCTTCCCTTGCCTGAAACAGGCGGCGGCCGGCCGGCAGCCACCCGAGCAGCAGCAGGACTTGATCGTTGCGCCTTCTGGGCCGTTGGATGAGACCCTGGGCCACTCCTTCTGCTACGTCCGTTCCTCTAACCGCTTTCTTTCTCCTACTCCTTCCGATCGCTTTGTCTCCCCTTCTCACTCCCTCCGCTTCTCCCCGACCCGACCCGCCGCACCCGCCCCGCCCGAGACCGCTTTCAGGACCATCTCCGGCGCGTCGGTCAGTGCCAATACTTCCACTCCCAGGACTGTCCTCCAGCATGACAGTATTTACGACGATGCCACTGACCTCTCTGCTGCTGGCGGTGGCGGAGGAGTGAGGAGCAGCACTGTGGTGAATGTTAATGGTTTCGAGAGCACGGCGTCGTTTTGCGCGTTGCCGTTGCAGCCCGTGCCACGTGGCGGGGAGGGGTTCTTCCTCTCGGGTCCCATCGAGCGCGGCGCATTATCCGGCCCACTGGACCCGAGCGCCGGTGGAGCAGCCGACGGAAGCGGCGGTGGGGTACACTTCTCGGCGCCACTCGGCGGCGTTTATGTGAACAAGAGGAGAAAGAAGGGCGGCGGCAGCATTTCTGGGATTAAGAAATCGATATACCGGAACTTGTCGGAGAGGAAGAAGCAGCCGTGGGTGGTGCCGGTGCTGAATTTGGTGAACCGGAGAGAGAATTCGGCGGTGACCGGAGAGCTGGAGAAGGAGAGCAGAGACGAGAGCAATGTGCAGTGGGCTTTGGGGAAGGCTGGCGAGGATAGGGTGCATGTGGTTGTATCGGAGGAGCATGGTTGGTTGTTTGTCGGGATTTATGATGGGTTCAATGGCCCCGATGCGCCTGAGTTCTTGATGGGTAATCTTTACAGGGCTGTGTTTAATGAACTTCAAGGCTTGTTTTGGGAGGTTGAAGAGCCCGAGGAAGAGAGGAGAAGTAATGCCTTTGAATCCAATCCATCTCTGGAAAACAGTTGCAAAAGGGATGGGGAATGTTCAATTGGTGAAAATGAACAGAATATTTTAGTGGAAATTTGGGGTAAAGATGATGCATTGTCTCAGGTTGAAGAAACTATTGATAGAGCTGAGCCATCATTGGTAATGCAGGCTCAAATTGATGGGGGTGGATTAATTGGTGGAACTGAAACGAGCTCAGCTCCTCAGGATCGAGCAAAGAGAGTTACATTTCAGTCAGATGGGACTGAAACTAAGCAGAGAAGGCAGTTGTGGGAGTTTCTTGCAGAGGATGATCCAGAAGATGGCCTTGATCTTTCAGGTTCAGATCGATTTGCATTTTCTGTTGATGATGCAATTAGTGTAGGCAGTGCTGGATCAGCAGTCAGCAGAAGGTGGTTATTACTATCAAAGTTAAAACAAGGATTGTCCAAGCAGAAGGATAGGAAGTTGTTTCCCTGGAAATTTGGATTAGAGGGAAAGGAGGAAAAGGTGGTGGTGGAGAATAGTAGAGCGGAAGAGAGGGTTTTGAAAAGGAAGCGGAAGGTGGGACCTGTAGACCATCATTTGGTTTTGAGGGCATTGTCAAGGGCGCTAGAAGTGACTGAACTTGCTTACTTGGATATGACTGATAAAGTACTTGATACCAATCCAGAGCTCGCATTAATGGGTTCATGTTTGTTGGTGGCATTGATGAGAGACGAGGATGTGTATGTGATGAACGTGGGTGATAGCAGGGCAATTGTCGCTCAGTATCAACCACTAGAGGTTGGTCCGAGTGTCGATCACAATGAGTCCAGTTTTGAGGGGATAGTTGAAGGCCCTGCTCAGGCAATGAAATTGACGGCATTGCAGCTTTCCACCGATCACAGCACAAGCATTGAAGAAGTAAGTCTTCAATCCCTGAATACATATAGTTTAACTGTTCCTTCAAGTGTTAGGTGCGCACTGACATTCTCAGTTATCAAGTTTTACATAATGATCTAATTGTTTCCTGTTGCATGCCTGCTTGAACATGGTATTCATCTGAATTTGTATTGGTAGGAATTGTTTGGTTACCAGGATTGATGACCTATTACTAGTTTTTTTTTTTTTTTTGCCCAAAAAGCTCATCAGCATATATAATCATTACAAGATTCACTTTTCTTTTAAAAAAATTCATATGATGCTTCTGTGACTTCATAATTGATTTTGCTGCAGTATGCTCCAATATGATAACTGACACTAAAAAGATTCACAAGTCTTCTGTAGCTAAGCAGAAAGTGACACTCATTTCTCACATTGTTTCATTGAGACTTCAAAATGTGGGACTGCTACCAATTGCATAAGACTCACAACTTTTCATCATTGTACTTATTTTCTATAGTTTCTGAGAGATGTCAGTATCTCTGTTTGAAATCTAACTGTCTGGCACTAGGCTTAGAACCTTTTTATGGGATGGCTACTGGTTTCAACACTGGATTCATTTCTTCACCTAATGTGAGAGTTTTGAGCTCTTGAATAAATTTACTAATATGAGTTATGCTCAACGACTGAAGATAACCGTGAATCACCTTCACAACCATCTTTGTCTTAAAGATTGTCATGTGAACACTCAAAACTGCTGAAAGGAAAAGGCTTTTAATATATTGGTTTTGTTGTTTCCTGAATTTCTTGATTCTTTGGTTGCCAATTCGTTGGTTTGTTGAAAGATGATGTGATACTCTGGAAGAAATTTTGTATGAATGAGTCATGCTCTTAGAATGATTCATACTTTTGATTATTCATGACAGAAAACTTGAATTTGTGTGGGAGAAAGTGGTATGTGAACAGTGAGCACCTGATCTTTTTATGGTACATGAAGTTTTATGATAAACATATAACCTCCAGCTACTCTTCAATATTCAGATATACTGCTCTGTCATATGAGAACTGTTCTCCTTTCTGTTAGTTCTCATTCATTGGGCCTCTTGGTGTTGAGTATCATTGTCTTATTTCTCACCTTTTTTCCTCCATCAGCTTTGTGGTCATGTTTGAATAATGAACTCACTGAGGCATTTAATTGAACTTTTCCAGGAAATCATAAGAATCAAGAATGAACACCCAGATGACAGTCAATGTATTGTCAATAGCAGGGTGAAAGGCCGTCTTAAGGTTACGAGAGCATTTGGAGCAGGATTTCTTAAGCAGGTCTTGAAATTAATTTCTATAAGTATCCTTATTAAGATTAAGATATTATCGTTGATATTATTTGTTTCATGAGAAAGATAAAAAACCATTCACAGGCATTATGTTGAACATGAAATTTTCTAGCTGTGATGCACAATGGATTTTGAATAGGAAGCATAAAAACACAAAGACTTATTTGTATCCATGCACCCAGAACAATCAGGTTGGGTAAGGAGATGATGTACAATACAAACAGTAGTTATTTCTTGAATAATGTTCTCCATAATTGCTTATAGATATCAACTCTGGACTCTTATGAATAAGATTAATTTCATGATGCTGTACTTGGATTTAGGCTAGGGCCACCACTTGTATTTCATGTTTAGCGCTTGAAACTATGTTTTGGTTTTTTTGGGTATTTTTTTCATGAATAAATTGTATTGCAGATAGAAACACACACAGCAACATAACTAATCTATAAAAGCGTCTACACAAAAAAGGATGTGTTGATACCACGATTTTAAGTACTTTGGTGTTACAAAGAAATGAAATCACTAAGTAGCCATATGTTATACATGTCTGCGCAGCCTAAATGGAATGATGCATTACTGGAGATGTTTCGGAACGAGTATATTGGCACCGCACCATACATAACCTGCTTACCGTCCCTTCGACACCATCAACTGTGTCCAAGGGATCAGTTTTTAGTCCTCTCATCTGATGGTTTATATCAGTATCTGACCAATCAAGAAGTGGTTTCTCATGTTGAGAGTTTCATGGAGAAATTTCCAGATGGAGACCCTGCACAACACCTGATAGAGGAAGTTCTCTCTCGTGCAGCCCAGAAAGCTGGTAAATTTGATTACTTCTTTCTAGATATGCTGCATTTGCTACAAGGCCTTAATTTTGTACACTGAACTATGTTTGTTTTACGCCATCTCATTATTCCAGTTGATTTGTATGCTTTCCATTTATGCTTGTTTGGGGTTTTGTGATTTAAATTCGACATCTATTGTCTGTCTGCAGGAATGGATTTCCATGAATTGCTGGACATCCCACAAGGGGACCGTCGAAAGTATCACGATGATGTTACAGTCATGGTAATATCACTTGAAGGAAGAATCTGGAAGTCATCTGGAAAATACCTTTGAAATCTTTGTGCAATGGGCAATACCTCAACTGACGATCTTCTCCTCGCAAGCAAAAAATGCAATTACAATTCTCAGGCTAAGTAGCCTGCTAGCAGTTGGACCATTCTGATCTTGCATGTTTCATGGGTTATCGCAGTATTTCTCTGGGTGTTATACAGATAACATTGTTGACATCAGATGATACTGGCAAAGACTAATGCTAGATAGCTTTGAATAGTTGAGTAGTGGACCCGAGGATAAAAGATGGTGGGGGGAATTTATAGATGGAGTCATTGGGAAACTCTCTTTAGGAATTGAAAAAAAAAAAAAAAATTGTTTGTTCCTTTTCCTTCGAGTCTTTTAGACCTGTTTTTCCTTATGATAGTTACATAGGCAGAGACTGTGTCCATGGATAGGTGCTTCATTTCTTTCCTTTTCAACTTAGAGCCAAAAGAGGGGGATAGTGGCTGTAATTTAGTGGGGGTATACCGAAACTGAGCATTTCCTGTTAGAGATGAGCTCTGTAATTTTGAAGGTGGATATCCACCAAATGCGGTTCAAGAATCAAAAGATGAAAACTTTCCTTTTGCAGTACTTGTGTTGAAACTTTTTAAAGTTTTTGCTTATACAAACAAATTGTTGCAGAGCAGGAAACTTCCTTCTTTTAAGCTTAGATGTTCCAGAACCTCGTACTCTTGCTTTTGAGCAGAAGCATTCCCTGCAACTGTTGCTTCATTATATTGTTAACAACTGGGAAGATGACAGGGTAGTCCTGGTTGCACTCTGCAAAGGCGTGGGATGGTCGGTGTGCTCCAAATTGGTTTGCAGTTTGCTTATCAGATTGGTTCTTAAATGGAAATGTAATCATGTTTGGATGTCTGAAAAGTGGCTCGACAAAAATTAATTAGCCGTAAGAAGAAATCTTAGGTGCGATCGCACTGCAATTCCCATTGTCCTCCAATATCATAAGACAAAAAAGATGGTGTTTCAAATAGCTCATGACTAAATATTGAAAGGCTCTGAGCAAAAAGAAATTTGTGAATCATATGAAGCTGATGTTACAAGTAAAATCTACAGGAAACAACGTTATGAGGTTTATTTTATTCTTTAATAGGCGATGAAATCCTTGATTGTACCCAGGCCACTAAATCTTCCCTGGTTGCCACAAAACAACCAGCTTTTTGTGTGCTCTGCCTAAATGGGGCTGCAAGTTCCTTAACATGGGAAGCAAATGCATTGGCTAGTCCTTGAGAGAACTTGTGCGTTCCAGTACCAGTATGAGCTAAGAATAATTGTGGCAATGTCTCATTATGCCGTACAAATTTCACCAAATTCCCCATCCACTCTTCGAGAGCAGTATGTGCTGCACCAACGGACAGGGATCGGACATCCATTCTCCACTCATCTGCGGTTTTGTGGTGTAAATCTGGGTATAACCCATAAAGGGTTCCTAGGTAGAGCAGTTCATGTGCTCTCCCTCGGAGATTCTTGTTTCTACAAATATCTATCAAGCAGTTACAAAACGGTCTTCGTGCCACAACTGCAGTGATACCAATAATAGCCCTGAACTCTGCTTTGACAGTCTCAAAGCTGGTTTGCTCGTCCTCAATCAATTTTATGAAGGCAACTAGATTGGGATTAGCTTGCTGCAGACAAGCAAGGACCTTATCTATATCCTCATTCCGTTCACAGAGTGACACAACAGATAGCAATGCACCACAGAGCCTATCGTCTGGGTTGACCCCTTTATCAACTGAGGCACCAAAAACTGTCACCAGATCATCAATTCTTCCAGCCTTCCCTAAACACTGAATCAAGCAGGTACAACCCATCACATTAAGCTCAACTCTCCCTTCAGATATCTCTCCAAACAACTGCATTGCCTTATCAGCATTTCCTCCACTACTGTATATATTTAGCATTGCCGTATAACTCCAACTATCTGATTGACCATGTTCTAATACCTTCATATCCTCAAATAATCTCTCAGCCTCCTCCTCCATGCCAAGATCTGCGCACATATTCAGTAATGTATTATACAGGATGAGATCCATTGGCCAGTTCTTCGACCTCATCTGTTCCCATAGTTCCATTGCATCCTTAGCCCACCTAGCTTTCCCATAAATCTTGAGTAGTGAAGTTAATGTTTTCTCATCTGGGGTTAAACCAGAAGCAAGCATTTCCTCAAATAAACTCCTAGCCATGCCAGGCTTTCCTGCCTTGCCAGTTGCCTCTATCAAAACGTTGTACACTACCAAATTAGGCTGCACATCTAAAGCTTTCATTTCTTGCAAAACGTACCTAACACCATCAAAATCACCAGCTTCACCGAACATCTTTCCCAATATCGAGTACGTTACAGGGTCAGGTTTCCACCCACTAGCTATACCTCTCTCATACAGACTCAAGGCCTCCTCAACCTTACCTAATTTGCCATAAACGTCTAAAATAGCAGAATATGTCACCTCATCAGGCATTAAGCCAGTTTTATACATTCTCTCAAACCACTCCACAGCCTTATCAAACATGTTGCATCTTTTAGCACAAGTTATAATGGTTGAATACGTAATATTATCAAGCTCAATTTCTTTGCTTGCCATCTCATATGCAAGCTCTTCAATGAGCTCAAACTGTCTCCCAAATCTCAAAGACTTCATTGTGACATTATAGAATATAGTTTCCAAAGGAAACAAATTTTGGGTCTTGATCCAATTAAAGAAAAGATGAGTCTTTTGCCATGGTTTCAAGCTATTCAGTATCAACAGAGCATTTTCTCGAGTAAGTGGATATGGGATTTGTTCAAGAACAGACATAAAAGCAGCTTCGCTAGAATCACAATCATTCAGCTTCCATGCAAATCGTTTAAAATCTCTAATCTCTGGGTTGTGTGAGAAATGAGATCTTTTTTGCCTTTGCAGTGAAAGCACATACCTTTTGGGTTTTGTGGGGTTGACCCATGTGGACTTTGGTTTAGACAAGAGCTGGGCTTGCCCGTCCCTGGTAGTGGAGAGGGTAGTTGTGGAGAGAGGCCTCAGCTGGTCAGATAAGGATGAACTTTGGGCGTTTGGTGATTCTGAGACTTCATGTATTGGCTTTGGAGAAGCTTTTGACGAGTTGCAAGAAATTTTCAGTATTCTTTTGGTGGGGTTTTGCCCGGTTGTGGTGAAGAAAACGCTTCTCTTGGAATCTGGTTGTTGTGCTGTAAAGTGGACATCTAGAGCTACAGGAAGACTGGCAGCCATTAGAAAGAGTGGGAGGGAGAGGGGGGGGGGGCCCCCCCCCCCCCCCCCGGGGCGCCCGTAGAGTGAAGAAGTATTCTTTATTATCAGTTGGCTTCCTGAATATATTTTTCCGTAACCTTATCTGAACCAATTTACTTACCCGAGAGAAAACCTAGATAAAAATGTCCCTCGGAAAGAGTTCTTATTCCCCCAAAAGCCTCATAAAAATGTTCAGGTTGTTCCCGTTGTTTCTGTATTAAGTTATTCATTTTTTGAATTGTTGAGATTCCTGGTGTTGCGAATTGACACCTTTTCGTTGCAGAGTTAAATTTGAGATATCTTAAATTGAATTAGCCGGGTGAACATTTGCCAGCTCTAGACATACTGATACATTTTATTTTTCAACCACTCCATACAATGATTAAGCAGGACATGCCTTTATTTCCTACTAGTCTTAATACAATTACAAAAACCACCTGTTATCTATGAATGATGAATCCACAACCAAGAAGACAGTCCAGGGTGGGAACAGCATTTGGAGGCAACAGGCAGTCATATCCTGTTCACAAAATAATCTAGTAAGTGACTCAAAGGTAGCTACAGAACTTCTAAACCCACCCCTCTAAAACGAATGCTGAACCCTAATTCATGCCCCCAACAAGGGAAACTCAGCCGTTTGTGGTAGTGAAAAACAAGAGGTGCTCTGGTTGCTCGTTACAGATGAAAATTTTGCTTTGATTTAATGTCTGGAAACAACCGTTTTTCTGGAAACAATGTTGATCCTCTGTCAAACAAGCAAAATTCTAAACGAGCTCGTCTCATCCCTGTTTTGTACAATCCAACAATCCTTTAACATGACCCTCAACTTCCTTTCTGACAAAAGATTGAGGCAACCGTTGAATCACCTCACCACCAAAGGAAAACACCAGAGCCTTTCTAGCCATCTCTAAGTCTACACCGCGGGCTTTAAGATAAAATAGTTGGCTTTCTTCCAGGTCACTTATCGCTGCTCCGTGGGAGCACTTTACATCATCGGCGATTATTTGAAGATTGGGTTTGACATTTACTGTCGCGCGAGGTTCAAGTAGCAGGCTCCTTGTTAATTGCCCAGCGTCTGTCTGCTGTGCATATCTGTAGAAGGAGAGCGTAGCCTTTAATGAAATATAAACCATACAGCCTTAAGCATGAAAACACTTCTAACCATGCTCTGACTATAATGATGATTTATTCAAAGATGATGCGTATATCAGTGCCCAAAAAGTATAACTATCCAAAGTGAAAAAGGTAAAGCATAGTAAGAATTCAAACGTTTTGAGGTTAACAAGTTACAGTATTAACTCTGATGAAAGACATTCCAGCAGCTCAGAGTTTTGGTGACATAACCGATCATTGACACTTCCTCCTCTCACTACACATAAGTATTTAAGACCACCCAAAAATAAATAAATAAATAAAAACAAAAAACAAAAAGAAGAACAAGGATTTCAAATTCATGCATCCCATGTGAATTAATCTAGAAATCCAATGTATCATGTTATTGTGCAAGGAAATTATTTAGCATTCAGCACACAAGTGAAGTAAAATAACGTCAGCAGGAACTTGAAAAACCAAAGAAACTGGAAGCAAGAAATCACCTGTTGACCTTTATGTTCCCATCAAAAACAGCTTGTCCTAGGGAATGAGCAATGATACACTTGTGAAGTTGTCGAGAATAAGCTCTTGGATGGTCCAAGACCAGCCTACTATGTAGATCTTGTGTTTGATTATTGATACACAAATGAAATGATGATAACTCTGTCACTGTGTCTGGGCCCAATTGCTGGACATGGAGATTGTGCCTGCTCAACCTTCCACCAGTGCTTACTTCTACAAGCTCATAGGTACTAGCAGATTCCTGTCAAAGATCAACTTGCAGTCAAACATACTGCTGCTCTATACATTTATTGCGGTCACAATTTCTGAATAAGACAGAGTACAGAAGAGGTCAAATACACAGTGTTAACACCATAAAGGTTCACTGAAACTAAAAGAGTTATTAAATTTATCTAGCTGGCCTTTCTATCTCTTCTTCAGAGAGTACAAAGTCATTCCTTCATAGTAGGTTTTAGGTGAACCTTCAAAGTGAAAAGAAAAAGAAAAGGAAAGAAGCAGGAAGATACTGAGTCTCTAGCTCCAGAAATAAGTATCCTTAAAGGTTGCAATTGAAAAGGTTATGCAATCATTTCCTAAAATTCCTCTCACAAGGCAGCATCCATTGGGAGAAGCTGGAGGAGAAGTACCAGAAGGTATCATTTTCGGGTGTTCTTCTCTTGCAATTTATATACAAACAATAGAATAGTATGAACGAGTATGTTATACCACCTGAGAAAATAAATGACCTCGATAGGTAATTTTGTTAGCGACTGTTGAAGCCCATCTGTTTCCAATGGGATATTTCTAACACCCAACACCTACCTCAGATCAAGTATAACAGTACGACCCATCACTCTCATTTGGAAAGACTTAGTCCGCAACAAACCACAGGTTAGATGCAGCCAAAAACATAGACAGCAACACAGGAAATACATGGAATTGGATATTTACAAGATCTTTGGTTTGGCTACTGGTTAGACTGTAGTCCTTAGCAGATAACACTTGACAACCATCATCCTTGGAGGATCTGAATTAGAGAATATCAATCTAATCACAAGAGACAACTCATGACATGTTCAGGCAGACATTGCCATCAGCTTAAAAAGTTTTAAAGGGAAAATAAGTACAAATTAAAATCTATGTCTTCTTCCCAAATAAATAGAGAAAATCAAAAGTCAGAATCTCAGACCTTCTTTCAATAACACACATCAGCTGATCTATGTGAATTAGACACTACTTCTGGGTTTGGGCTCAGTCAGCAGATGGGAAGTGGCTTAAGAGAGGAGGATGAGCTCTTAAACACTTAGCAATAAAAGCTATTGTCAGGTTAGCTACTCTAGGAAGCAGTAGGAAGCAGAAATCGGTGCACCATGAAAACCTCTACAATCACATCTCTACAAGTACGAGCTAACTGTGTTATTTTGCTTAAATCTCACTTTATCACAGTCCCAGTTCCTCACTCCTCACTCCCAGCACCCAAAACTCCCATCTTTAAATCTAAAGACGAAAAAGAAGAGAGCATAAAATCTAGTGTAAATTTTCATCATCCTGAACCCCATTCTACAACATAAAACAGAAACTTTATGTGGGGGAAAAAAAGAGGTAGGAGAAAATGTGAATAAATCATTGAAGCAAAGAAAGTTGTTATATTCTTGCTACATTTTAAGGCCTGCATTACAACAACTGGGAATTGAAATATAACACAGTATACACGTCATGCTTAACCATGAACATTGCACAACATCAAAGGCGTAGTGGTGACAAAACAATCTCAGCATCTACAAATTTCCATTAATGAGAATTATGGAGCCAAGGAAACCATCAAATTAAGTACTTTTCTGTTCGATGTGAATCTTCTTTTATTTGGCAGCATATGTAAGGTTTCAATGCCTTCAAATAGCCTTCAAACATAAACCATTATGCATTGCTCGGTACACTTACCATCATTTTATTAAGTTCCTATCACTTCTTCCATATTCAGCAATTTACTATGGTGTTCTCATGCTGAATTCAGCAAGCCACTAAAGGAAAAACACCCATGAAGCAAAATATAGCAACCAGAACTCACCTGCCGGACCGAAGTCCACTTGATATGTGCAGAATTCAAGGACTGACTCTGTACATAAGAATGCCTAACCTTCGCTCCTTCACCAATAACCACTTCCAAAACAGAATTCGCCCAATAATACTTACTTTCGTTCCCTTCTTTACTCACAAACTCCTCAATTATACCAATCTCTCCTCCTTCCTCCACCAACACAAACACCCTAGGATTTGAGAGTGGCAGTTTCTTGGACCCTTCCTCTCCGCCTTCAATTGAAATATACCTGAAATGGATAGGATTATCTACTCTAACACCAGCAGGAACGTAAACCACAGCCATATCTTGTGCACCTAATCCATTAATGGACCAAAACAAATCGCCCCATTGAAAATCACCCAGAAACTCAGATACCCTTTTGGAAATTCCATCTTTAGGGTCGCTTGGCAAGCTACCCACATAGACCCCATCAGTCAAATTTGACAAATTGGAAGCAGAATTCAAGACAAACCCATCAGCCATAACAAGATTTGGCGTGTGGGCATCCGCAGAACTGCTCGTTAAATGGTCCAACTGCGGTGGTGGTGTAGAGATTGGACGAATTTGGAGTTGCTTGATAAAGGAAGTGTCAGTGAACCTAAAGGGCTCATCTTTTCGAGAAGGCCAAGGAGTGGAGAGAAGAGAGTGAGAAGATGAGTCCCTGAGTTTTTGGAGAGGAGGAGAAGGAGAAAGGGAGTCCTCAAGGGTCTCTGCTAATTGGAGAACAAAAGGGTCGGAGAAACCTGCTTGTGGTGACATTGATGGTGTGGCAAGGGAGCAACAAGTTTTAATCTTGGGCTTTGGTTTGGGTTTAAGTCTGGGGTTTATGGAAGAGGGTCTGTGAATCTGGGGTGTGGCAGCCAAGGCAGACATGGCTGTTTGATTCTTGCAGTATCAAAACCAAGTCTTTGCACACAGAGCGACGGGGGCAGAAGGAGATTAAAATCAGATATGCAGCTGCAATTTCAGCTCTATAACGTCTCGCCAATTCTCTCCTTCTCTGTAGTTTACGTCTGTTCAACTTGGCAACTGGGCACTGGGAAAGGGTCAACCTTTGACTCTCACGACCAACCGACGCTGCCTTCGTGTTCTACGACCAAAGCCAGTCTATCTATTTCTTTTGGTTCTACTTTCAGGTTTACCGTGTGTACACACTGTAGGATAGTCAGTTTGGCAGCTGTCGTTGTTCAGCAGTTCCACTCTTTAACTTGAGCGATGGTGATTGGACTATCTGTTGGCACATCATCATTGGGCTGTTCAAGAGCAGATGGCAAGAGCACATTGGGTCGGGCTTTAGTTGCAGGGATGGGCTTTGTTTGAGCTGAACAAACACAACAGTGTCTTGCTGCGTGGAGTGGCTGTTTCTTATTCAGATCCACGCCCTGACCCCTACCATTGAGTTGAATTAGCTTGCGTTGCGTTTTAGGATTGATAAACCATTTTGTTGTCAACTAACCTCAGTAGCTAACAAAGTGTTGTCTTGTGAGTCCTAAGATGGAAAACAGTGCTTTTGACTATACACGGGTTGAGAGGATTAGATATTAAGATTAAAAGAACACAGTGTACTTAATTCAATAATTATAAAATAATTAGTTTGATTAAATATTAAATTGCGGTAACTAAACTTTAAAAATATACTAATTTATTCATACCAATAGTTTGTAGATCTATTCACCATCTACGTTCATCTAACAAGTGGAAATTCAGGGGGCAAGAAAGAGAAAAAGTCAAAAGAAAGAAAGTAAGAAAGTTAACCCTCAAGCCAACACGCGGAAGTAAAATATATTCAAAGACATGTTGTCCACAGGTTAAATTAAAAAATTCGTGATCTCTGTTCTGATTGAATCACGTTAATTACTGCTATATACATATATATATATATATATATTGGCTGTTAATGTTCAGCATGACGCTGGCATAGTTGCGAGCTCACTGGCTAAAGATGTAGAGGGTGGCTACATAGTCTTGGTCAAAATTCTCATGTTATCCAAAATCTCAAACAGTGTTAATTAGGATTAATTACTAATGGCATGCCGACAACATCATTATTGCTGGAAACAAGATAATTCTCCATGAGCATACAAACATGTCGATATCTGTCGCGGCATGTTAGTACAAGATGACACGGTTCAAAAGTCTTTTGTTTCTTTTTGGCATAAAAGTGATGATGAGAGAAATGGGGGTGGGGTGGGGGGGGGGGAGACTGCTTATAATTTTGAGACTATTGTGAGGGAGGGCAATACGAGTATGCATGGAAGCTCTCTTCTCCCTTGTTTTGCCTTTCCCCGAGAAGAAGAAAAGCAATGGTGTTTGATGACTGTCTTTTCGTTCATTTTAAGAAAAGAAAAAAAAAAAAAGATCAGTGCTCAGATAATTCCTTTCCACACCAATTCACACAGATATAAATTATTGATGGGTGTAGCTGGTCGTCAATTCATATCATCTGGCATTGATATTCGCAATTTATAGTTTATATATATATATATATATATATCTATATATATATTTGAAGTTTTTTTTTTAAATCGAAATAGTTGAATACTGGTAAGCACAAAGCTTATATCTACGAATGAAATTATAGGCCAATAAATTGGACACTCACAATTTTTTCAGAAACGATTCTATAAAAATTTTGTCTTATTATTATAATTATTTTTTTGTTCATTTATAATTGTTTAAAAACATCATTACAACTACTAATAAAAATTAAAAATGTATAATAAATAATTGTAACAATACTATTTTTTTACCTGTATTTACCTCACCTTAAAGCACCCCTTATCATATCTAATGAAATAATGTAGTTTTTCTGCATATTTAACATGGACAGGCACAATTTATACAAGATGGGCCACCAATGTTGTATGGCTATCTTTTCTATAAAGCGACCCAAAAAAAGAAAAAAGAAAACAAGAAGGACAACGACACAAGCTATCGTCAACCAAAGTGATGAAAAAAAATTTCACTTTTCTCTTTTTATCTTCCTACCTTGCCACAAAATGATTTTTGAGCTCCCTCCCACCACCCCCCACCTCTTTTTTTTTCTTTTCTGTGTTTTTATCATGATCACTCGATCTCTCGTAACAATCTTGACAGTTGAATGTCATCCACTGATGTGGGAAGTTGACTTGTCAAGCCTCCTTCGCTGTTTCTGGGCTATGGGGCGGCGTGTAGTCTCCTGGCCAGCTCAGGACAACGGACGGCAATTTTGGACTTTGGTTACTCACACGGCAATATTCTACGATGGGAAAATTAAAACAAGGGTGTGAAGAATTGATCTACAGTCTGTAACCAAACTGGGAAAAAAAGAGACAAATGCACCGTTGATGGTCGTGGGTGTAAGCTAGCTAACCTTGGTCAGTCCGGGGCGCCAGAGGAGACACGGGGGCCGAAAGCATTGGACAAACCAAGACATGATCATCTTGGCATTTTCCAATTTCCCATAAAAGAGTTTGCCTTCTAATTTCTTCCATATTATCATTCGCCACCAGCACCAGCACCAGCAACTATCTTAGACCATGACCACACTTTTCTCCATTTCACACTTGATCTTATGGGTAGATTCCCGGGGTCTTACCTGTTGTGAACCACCTCTGTCTTCAGTGAGAGTTTAACGATCCCTTTACAAATTGGGTCAAATTTGTCTTTATTTAATATATTTTCATTTTAATTAATATCCTAGTTGATGAACAAGTAATATATATGAATAAATAAATAAAAAATGTGAGATAGGGAAGCTGTTGTTGGAACCAAAAGATAAATTTGTACTGAAAATAAAAGAATTAATTAAATTATATATTTATTTTAAAGTAAACTTCATTTTGTATCTATGCAATTGAAATTTTAATAAATTTCTTTATAAGATTAAGTAATCTATTTTTAATTATAATTTTTATTATTAAAATTAAATTTTCAAAAAATATTATTTGTATTTACATAATAAAAATTAATGAAAAATTTAGTAAATAATTATATAAATACAAATAATACCCCAAGTGCTTAAATCTAATAATATAAATTACAATTAAGTGTATTTTATTTTATTTTGTAAAAAATTATTATAATTTTAGTTGAGAATAATTTTTTTTAAGAAAAATAAAATTAGACATAAGATTTAAAATAATTTTTTATTTTTAATACCACCATATTTTTTAGTCTAGCGTTTTTTTTTTTAATTTTATTGTGTAATTTTGTGATCTAATAAATATTTTAGTAAAAAGCAAAAGGAAAGAAAAAGGAAATGGACCAATACTGTTGCAAAATTATATCAGAATTTTCTTCAAACTGGGAAAGACTTGGGCGAATAATACATAGAGAATCCAAAATTGGAAAATATGCTCCCCCCCCCCTCCCACCCTCCATTTTTCATTTTTAGGGGTGTCCAAGAGAGTGTTATGGAAATTTAATTTTCATCTAATTTTTACTTGCAAACAGATTTTTGTTGCCTTAAATTCACCGGAACTCCCTTGTCCTGATAGAAACTTTTCTCACATTCCGTCAATTAAATTTGAAGTTCCCATCCATATTAAGTATAAACTACTTCTTCTTCTTCTTCTTCTTCTTCTTCTCCTTCTTCTTCTATTTTTCTAATCACTTTCCAACTAGTTTTGCGCACTCTATAACATTATGAACAAAATTTACTCTAGGCTTGCTTTTGAGTTAGTTGGGTCATTTGAAGTTCTTGAGTACTGTAATAAATGAGTTGCGTGGACCTGGTAAGTTTGTAGACTTGATGGTTCGAGCAAATGAACTGTTAGTGGAGCTCCCCGCAATTGCACGAAAAAGGGCAAAAATAAAGAACTGATCAAATTATCAGTCGCACTTGTAATTTAGTTAATATTTTAGTATAATTTTTTATATGTATATATATTAGTCTAGGTTTAACTCTTTACACAATAAAAAAAAATTTAAATATTTAAATACACATTATCAAAATTTTAAATTTATTAATATTAAAATTAAATATAAAAAAATTCACTCAAAATTAATGATATATTAATAATGTAGTTTCAGTTTCAATAGCTAACTAATTTTATTTCAGAGTTCAATTAAACTGTATCTTACGTGAGAAAGGCTATTTGCACACGAGATCCATACTAGAAATTCGCCTGGTTCCCATATCCTTGCTAGAGTTCATTAGTAAGGTAGGTGGGCTATTGGGAGTAAAAAGAAAGGACTAAACAAGGCCTAAAGCATGCCTTTTGAGCATTGCCTGCCATTTGTTTAAGATTAAAGCTCGTGAGACCCCATTATCTTCTTATACTTTTAGGCTGAGGAGTCTCGATCAAAATGGATTTACCAGATCAATAACCACAAAAGCATAGCTTAAAGCCCTAATAAAGTATTAAAGCAATACCACTAGTTAGTTTAAGCTCCCTTGCGGAATCAAATTTAGCATTCTTGAGGTGGAGCCAAATGGTCATGTACATCCTATTTAAGCGTCTTTGGTAATTATGTAGTCACATCCTTGCACCTGTTTATCCCATCCATCCAAACCTTAAAGCAGTCTTTAAATTTCCTTTATTCAACTTTAACCAAACTAAAAAAATGGTGAGTTCATACTCATTTTAAGTTTTTAGCTTACATCACCTTAGCTGGTCCCAACTGATGATAATTAAGCGGTGTGTACTCCAATTAAGAAGTGAACTTTTGCATCTACATATGATTTTTTTTTTCTTAATACAGAAGTAATTGCTAATTAGTCTGTTAAAAACTAGCGAAGAGGGGGTAGGAAGTCTAAAAACACCATAAAATTATACAAATCTCTAATTTAATCCCATATTACAATAAATATTTGAGGGAGGGGGGGTCGGCCTCCTCCCAGCTACAAAGGCAGAGTGGCAGCTAAATGGTTATTTATCTTGTGAATTGGAACTGAGAAAGAGTGCTGAAGCTTCCACCAGTCTCCGGGTCTCGTTTGGTCCAGTCCAAAAAGTCATTTCAAAAACCCAGCAAGCTCCTTTTAACTTGAAAAGAGTGTCCTTTTGAACACTGGGGCCAACTTGATGACACAGGCACTTCCAAAAAATAAAGCAAAAGTGTTTTGTCTGACTCAGGACGACGTGGAATGAGGTTAGAGTATCAAGAAACCCCAAATTCCCCAATCAATGCTTGGCTTGACCACATTGACCCCACAGTGCAACCAACTTAAAAAAGGTGTGTTACACTTAAAGTTAATGACATCAGGCTCCATAACCATCCAGAGTTGTAGTGCAGAGGATTGTGCGGAATCCTTATCAGCTGAAGCCTAATTCAACTCAAGTTGTGAAGATATGAACGTGAAGCATGTGGGTCAGCTTTCTGTTGTACATGCATTGAAAAACTAATTTAATAATTCACGTTACCAACCCTTTCGTACCATTTATTTCAAGGATATTGAAGTCTAGCCAATGCAAATAATGTGTTTTTTGTCGCTGAAGAACTAAAATGCATCAATAAAACACATTTGGCTATTCATGCTTTTGTCAAGTCTTTAATATTTACTTTCTTTTCACACACTTTTTTTTTCACAAGTTATTAATTATACTCTTATCCTAAAACCTAAAATCCCGAAGTCTATGTTAGAAGAATACTGATTTACGTAATATGTCATGTTGGTTTATAAAAACATTCAACTAAAATCGTTAATATTCCTGCAATTACTCTCCTTGAAACAGGAAAAAAAAAGGGTCCAACACAAATATTACTTTTTTTTTTTTTTAATCTGAGATGAATAATGAGACCAAAGACTACATTAACAGAATCCAAAAGACCAATTGATTAACGGTCATAAAATCCATTTGGCAGGGAAATAAACTGGTAGGTGTGAACGGGCTAACTCAAGTGGGGCATCCCTTGTGGAATTTTGGGTGTGCTCTGGACAAGCAATCTCCCACTACTTTCGGTGTCCAAATGCTATATATAAGACCCTCCTCCCATCTTTTTTTCTACTCTACCAAGCCTTCGCTCTCTTCTTCAATCCTTAGCCCAACAATTGTTCATTTGTTTGCTTTGTTCAAAAGTTTCAGTTCTTCGAAGATTTTGAATGGTTTTAGCTTCTGGGTATTGGAAGGGGTTCCACTTTTGGCAGTTCTAACTTGTTTTTGGTGACTATCTTGTTGGAGTGACCATCTTATTGGGTAGTTTGAACAATTTTAACTTCTGGGTATTTGCTCAAATCAAGTCTTGGTTTGCTTTCAATCTTAATTGTTTGCTAAATTTGGTGTTCGTTGAGAGGGGGGGGGAGGGGCGTTAAGGCATTCAATCATAAGAAGTTCAAGGAAAATGATTGTGTCTTACAATGAGTGCATTATTCAGTGGAAGTTCTACTTGATTCTTGGTAAAAAACCTAGCGTCGTTAAAAATTTTTATTTTTGGATTTTTCAAGTCTTTAATAGGTACAGCCTGGGCAGCTAGCAAGAACAATAAGAGGCTCTCATTTCTGGACTCTGCTTTTGTTCTGTTTCTTCTTGTTCTGTTCTGTTCTTTCACACTTGTATAGACAACTAGGAAGGGTTGGGAAGATGGGAGAGGCGTCATTGCCACCTGGGTTTCGTTTCCATCCAACTGATGAGGAATTGGTGGGGTATTACCTGCAAAGAAAAGTTCACGGTCTTGAGATCGAGCTTGAAGTGATCCCAGTGATCGATTTGTACAAGTTTGATCCATGGGAGCTACCGGGTATTCATTTGTTGTGAAACTCATTTCTTAAATTTTGAGATTTAAGTTGCAGATTTAGTTATGTGTATATGTTCGTTTTGAGCCTTGTTATCTGCATTGGACAGTGTATCTGCTATAGTATCATTCAGTAGCCGATCTTGCATCGAATTGTAATGATCATTCAAGGTTTTGCATAGCGATCTATTTGCTAGATTTTTCAACCTTGTGCAGCGTGAACACAGAAACCTTTGGTAATAGAAAGCACTTTATTGTTTGTTTTTTTTTTTTTTTTTCTTTCTTATTTCCGCTTTGTGAAATTCATTGTCACATGAATGCTTTTTTAACTTTTTGGTCTAAAAGATGCATCAACCGATATTTTTTTTAATTTTGATCTAATGCATTAGAAGGAAAGCAATAACACAAACCCTCATCAAGTTGTTTCATTTCTTTCGCTTATCATTGTTTTGGAAACATAAAAATCTGAGTTGTGGTCTGTGAATTTGCAGAGAAGTCATTCCTTCCTAAACGAGATATGGAATGGTTCTTCTTCTGTCCAAGGGATCGGAAGTACCCCAATGGCTCAAGAACGAATAGAGCCACTAAAGCTGGCTATTGGAAGGCTACCGGCAAAGACCGAAAAGTTGTGTGTCAATCGACAGTCACTGGCTATAGAAAGACTCTAGTTTTCTATCGTGGACGTGCTCCTTTAGGGGATAGGACAGACTGGGTGATGCACGAGTACCGCCTCTGTGATGATGTTCCTCAAGGATTGTCGAATTCTCAGGTAACTTAAAACAAGTTGGATATGCAGTTTAGAGCCCGGAAGTAGCATCTGCATTTTTGTATCTTGGAATATTGAAAATGTATGGTGGTTCTCTTCAGGGAGCATTTGCTTTATGCCGTGTTATTAAAAAAAATGACCAAGGTCATAAGCTGAGTGACACACGTAAAGCTATGAAAGCGGGATCAAGCAACGGGCATTTCACCTCGGCTGCAGTATCAAACGAGCCTTTGGGCATCTCCAGCGATGTTTCTTCTCAAGCAACTTACTTGTACAATGAGAGTAGCTACTCAAGTCCTATTCCTTCTCCTTATCAAAATACACCAGTGACTGAACGTGAGGCTGCCTCACAGGAGAGCAATCTTGCACACTCTTGGGTCTCACCGGATTTAATTTTGGATTCCTCAAAGGTATAACATTAAGAAGAAGGTATTTAAACCAATGATGGTTATCATTTCGAGATTTCTTGAACATTGTGCCTTGATATACTGCAGGATTATGCACAAGCATACTCAATGGTTCCCTGGCACCAACATGAAAATATGGATTTTTCGCCGAGTTCGTCATACTCAAATTTCACTGGGGAAATAGAGCATGCTGATATTCTCAGCCGCATTGGATACATGTCACCTTACTCAGGACATGGAAACTACATGGGTTATTATGACAATGGCGATGGCCCTTATGAAGGTTATGACCAGAACAGTACGCTAGGATATACAAAACCTTTTTGAAAAGGAAAGGAGAGATCATTGTAGCTCTCTTTTTGTTTTTCCTCAGATGCAGCATATGATCCTTGGGAACAAGCTCCAATTTGCAGGCAAGCAAGCGGAGATGTAAGGTCGGGGGATTATGGTGATCTCTGGTCACAGGAAGGAAATAAGGTTATTGTGTTATAGGGACGTATCCAGGGTAGGTTTTACCAAGAAGGGGCCTCCAAGACAGCGCCTTTTAAAGTTTGTTCTTGGCTAGAAAATTAAAGTGTTTTAACTAGTTTTTTTTTGTTCTTTTTTTCTTCGATGTACTTTGAGTTGGTTTTGCTTTAAGTCCCTGTTGTGTTAGCTATTTATGCTGCTCTAGTGTTCCAATGTTGTCCAAATCGTTGTTTATGCTCTTATTGCTTACCTCATGGTTGTAATAACTTTTAATGATTGCACCAGGGTTGGTTTAATTTCGATAATAGGTTTCTAAAATAAGCAAGCTTCTTGTGCCGAATATGCCTTCCAAGACATGATAGGCAATCATGATCTTCTGGGGTGGGGCATGCTTGTGGAAATTTTTAGAATGCTTCTACTTCAAATTCCATGTACTGCCACTGGTGTTGTAATCTTCAGTCACTATTAACTTGTCTAACAGCTTCAATCATTTCTTGGCTTTATGCCTCAAGAGATATAAAGCTTACATATAACAATAAAACCCGAACCCCAGTTTAACGAGAAATGCTTTGGTGAAAATGACGATGATCATTTTGTTCATTCTGTTCAGTTGAAATTTTCAACCTCTATCCAATGATTGCATCCGATCTATTGGTCTGCTGATTGGAGTATTATCAGACTTTCCAACTCGGTTTTTCAATTTTCATACACGGAGAAGTAGCATCAATTTTAAACTTCTTTTCTTCTCTTTTTTTGACGATCACTGATTTCCCTTTTCTGAAGTTCTTCAATCTGCATTAAATTTTATACGGTTTTGGAAAGAACCATTTGCTGATACGGAAATGGAGCAACCGACATTGTTGTAATCATTGGACTAATGATTATATGACATCAGAGGGCCAAAGCAAAGGAGCAACTCAAATAGTTTTACCAGGAATTGTCACCAAATGAGTATCAGATAAGAAGTACATTTCCATCAACCGAAGTCTACAAAAAGTGTTGCCTATCCTTACCGCACTTTCTCAAGAATATTGACAAAGAGGCTACATTAATGTTACTTTAAGAATGCTTTCCTTGAAGGCTTATTATCCATTAACCCTTTTTATGCCACCCCAGCCAATATTCTCCGGAAATTGATGCTGCCACCCCTATACCTTCGCCACCTACACCTACCCTTCTTGGCCCCTGGGCATCATCAGAGTGTTTTGGCCGGTCTCTTTCCCTCACCAGGTGATCACATTATTTGCTAGTTTAGAAATATCCCTTAAAAAAGCTCTTCATTTAAGAAACACAAGGCAAGAAAATTTTGTTAAAATGGCGTATCATCACCTATTAAAAGCACAGTCATTGATTAAGAAATTTAGAAACATTCAATTTTGTTTAATCTATGTTCCCTTCAAATGATGCTGTTAAAGACCTGAAACATTGGGAATCTACTTGTTCCCATATATTTTGAGGAACGAACCTCAATACAGGTGACCAGTGCATGTGAGATGCTTATGTGCCCCTAAACAATAACAAGCTGCCAATCAGAGCACCATCTTTCTTTCTCAAGAAAAGCATGCATACATTTATCTTTTACTTCATGAAATAAAGAAAACCGACATGGGCACTCATCAACACTAGTACAAGCTTGCAATTTGAGGACTACAGAGAACTAAAACTTCTTCAAGAGTGGCCCTGGACTCATCCCCAAAAATAGACTCCTTCCCATCCTCTCTTTTAGCATACGACAATCCCAATCTGGACTTGGCCTGCCTCAAGTCACCAATGCCCGAATTGGTATCCGGTCCTGCAAACCCGCCCATGACCGGCGCTAATGGAGGCCCAACAAGAAGCCCGTCAGCGCCGAACTGAGGCCCGCCCCGTGCATAATCAAAAAGTGCTGCACCACTGCCACCAACCTTGGGTAAAGTAATGGGCTCACTTTTCTCACTGTCTGCCCAATAGAAAAGAAAAGCATCAAATGTGTCATAGTAATCATCCGTGCTTCTATAACCCTCAGGGTTAAATGCACCAAACTTGAAGGACTTGTCCGTGTAGCCAATGATCACGCAAGGTCCCTTGAAGTCACAGCAATTGTGGAAATTTGTTGCACTGAATCCATCAATGGTAGCTTTAAAGCAGCACTTGAGTTCCCTACCTGCTCATAAATATATCACTCTCTATCAGAACTACAATACCCCACATGCTGCATGATTCATGAGAAAGTGTATGATTCGAATAAGTCATAATAGAGTAACATTACGTAACAAGAAAACAAGGGAAAATGTAATAAGATGGAATACATAATGATGCATGCACAAAGTCACTGGAATAAGGGTCTTAATTCAAAGATTTGAGGAAAGCCAAAGGCATCGAGAGAGAGAGAGAGAGAGAGAGAGAGTACCCTTTAAGAATGTTTTGTCAACAAGAGAATATGAGAAAGGAAGATCAATATCGTGCCAATGGGACAGTGGCCTGTCATTAGGCTTTCTTCCCCCTATGTTCCAGCCGAATAGGCTGCGTGTCTGTGGACTTCTCTTCCATCCATAGAATACGGGGTTGGCCACACTGACACAAGAAGCCATCAATTCCGGACCTCGTTATTTTTGGCGTCCTCTAAAATTCATCATAAAAAAAATTATCTTATCTTATCCCTTTGGGCGGCCCACTATTACTACTAAATGAGATGTTTATTGAAAAATCAAATTCGCTCATATCCGTGGGTCCATAGCTCAGTGGTAGAGCATTTGACTGCAGATCAAGAGGTCACCGGTTCGAACCCGGTTGGGCCCTTTTGTTTGTCTCTTTCACATAAGTCTTTTTTCTTTTTTTTTTTAATATTTTTTTTTCAATATCTAAGTTTCTTAGAGGGTATTAAAATTAGCGCATAAGCATGTCTAGCTTCTCGTATTACTTTCACAGCAGGGGGGGTGTGTGCGAAAAAATTTTATTAAGCCAAAATAAAAAGAAGAAAACATTTAAGAAATTTAAAACACTCGTCATATGTTGATCTAAAATTGGTCATGCAACCTACCATTGAGTTAGGACTACATGCAACATGAGTAAAGCAACCACCACTCCTTTCTAGCTTGTGTATGTAAAAGCAATGTAGATCTTGGCTTGCTTCAATGTGTGTTTAAAATTCTAAGCTTTAAGAGCTTCATTTTCCTTCAGTGTCCAAATTCTAATATAGTATCACAGCTGTTTTAAATCATATTAGAGCTACTTTAGCAGCTGCCCTTACTGCCAATTGCAAAGTAGGAATTACTTTCAATCACAAAATATAATAATTTGAAACAACAGTATTTTACTGGAAACGGTATAATTTAAACCTGAACCCCAAAAGAATCAATGGCTATAAATGAACATTTTACATGTAAGAATATCCAAGAGTACAACAAAAGATGTTTCTCTAACTTATTTATTCTATACACGACCACTTGTAATAATACAGCAGCAGCCAAAGAATATTATCCTCAAGCTTCTAAACCTGATGGCAATCAATCTGCCGCATGGTAAGACAAGTGATTATGGTTAACGTCCAATGCCGCTCAACTCTCGAGTTACCTTATTTTCATCACTGGGTTTAAACTCCTTGAAGCCAGCCATCCTCGCCGGTTCTTCAACTTCATCAATAACACTGTCTAGTCTTGCCACTGTCTCCACTAGCAAAGATGCAAAAGCAGCGAAAGGAAGTGCCTCCGAGAACTCTAGACTTGTGATGACAATTTGGCTCAACTGTGGTCTCAAAGCATTCCATTCGGCTTCTTTAAATTGTTCGTCATCCCTTTTGGTTTTTCGTTCGAGCAATGCAGATGCGCGGTCTTGGACCTTGATAATGAGTCTTCCTGGTCATTTTCGTGCTTCTGGTCGCAGGCGTGTGCAGCCGCTAGAGCTAGCAAGTTTGTGGCTTGGTTATTGTTGGAGCCTCGGAAAAGTCTTGGCTGTGATTGTATGGCAGTATTGAGGTCTTGTAAGGCTTCGTTCAGATGATTGGAGAGCAACCTGGGAAAGCAATGGCAGTGAAACTTGATGCCGTTTGAGAGTTCCATTAGAACCTTTGACACTTCCCCAGCAACACGAATGCACGGATCGTTAAAGAGGGCACGGCAGCATTTTGGTGTCTAAGCAGGCGGCATTTAAAATGTAAACGACAGGTTTTCTTTGAAGAGAAATAAACAGCAATCTGACAAGCACTATCAGTTTTGTGGAATTTATTTCAGTCCAAGCACTGAATCAACGGTAGCAACCATGTAGAGCTGCAACAGTGTATCCAAAGTGACGAAGTACAGCTCCTAATTTTGCATACTGCTGCCAAGGATAGTTGCAGTGAACTGAGTGCCTCGGCTCTCAACTTGTATGTAATGCCCGAACAACTCAATGGAACGGGAAATGCTCAGGAATAATCACAATACGTGGTGTTAGACATTGAATGTGAAATGAAGTTATGAGTGAACATGAAAGGACTTACTAACGTATCATCTTGTTGTTTTGAGTCCAACACTGCCTCAAAACCTTTACAGAGAGGATCCTCAGCTGGTTGATAATGGGTAACTTCTTGTGCAAAAATCTACTAGAACCCATAATTATAGAATTAAAAGAATTAAATAATATGGGTAAAAACCTTGTTAAAAATATAGAAAAAGGGAAGAAGCGGGGAGTATCAATTGCAGGAAAATTTACTGAAGAGAAGAGCAAATCAGCTGAGACAAACTCAGTTGCACAGAATTAACAATCCAAACTTTGCAACTTTTACATTTAAAATGCATATGATGGAAGTAGTCAAATAAGTATATATATCGAGGTGCCACAAACCAAGTTGGAGGAATAAAAATGTAAAACATTAATTCATGGGAAAAAAAAAAATAATTTAACTGTAGAGAAATTTATTTGCCTTTTTTGGGATATTTAGGCAATGCAGGTGGTGTAGTGAGAGGGAGAGAGAAAATAAAAAATAAAATGCTACACCTAATTGAGATTTGAGGAGGAAGTGACAGCTAGAATTATGGAGGAAGATTTTAATTACCTAATTAAGATTGATGTAACAGAAAAATTCTATCAAAAAATTAAATATGAAAATTATGAGAATATGTTAATATTCCTAAGAATAAGGGGAGTTGAACATCAACACATTTTTAACATTGACATTTAAACAATTTTTTTTCCTACAATTATGGTAATAATTTTTATAAATAAAAATACTCGCCAAGCATAGCCGCTCGGATATAACTGATATTATTGCCAAGTATTAACCATTAGATATAATCGTTTCAGAATTAAAGAGGAAAGAGGAAGCAGTAAGAGAGCATTTTTAATATATTTATGACAATTCACAATAATTAAGAATAGAAAAAACTACCAACAGAGTGATTGTTCAGTATAACAAATATGGTATGAATATTATGATAATTTTCTTAAATTTTCAGCTTCTTTTTTTTTTTCCTTTTATTTCTTTTTCTCCAACATAGACGACAAGCTTAATGGAGAGAAAAAAAAAAAAATCACCGAGTACTACTCGTATTTTAAAGAATAAAAATAGTGTAATTAAAAACTCTACCTTTCCTGCACCCCGTCTCGCAAAAACCATGATATTGGCCAGTTTGAAGAGATTTATATTTTGGTTACGATTTGAGGTTCAGAGATACCGTCGTAAGAAATTTAAGTGTAGAATTATCATTAAGACCATCCAATCAAATCCGTGAGCATCCCTATCAGAAACATACACAATCACACACACATACTTATACACAAACACACACACCTATATGTATATTAATATTGTCAAAGTTTTATAAAAAGAAAAATTATTATTATTATTATGAGTAATTTTTTAAATAAAAAAAGTTTTTATGGAGTGATATTTATTTAATTTTAAAATTTTTTAATAAATTTTTATGATTTGTAGAATTTGATATTAAATAAATAAATAAATTGTAATTTTTTAAAATTTTAATAGAATTAAGATTTTAAAGTATATTTAATTTCTTTTTTCATACTATAAATCATCAAATATATTCGATTTATATTATTATTTTTTTACTTTTTTAAAACTAAATTACTAAATTTCATATATTATTTTTATTGTAATAATTTTCCTTCAAAATTAGTGTTTATTATTGTTAATTGTGATATTATTAATTAAAATTTTAATTATAAATTTATTTATAATTTATATGTAATAATAAAATTTACTTCATCTTTTAGTCATTCATTTAGTTTAATTTCTTTTAATTTCTTCAACATAAATTTAAATTTAAAAACTCTAAATTAGCTAGAATATAAATCATGATTGATAATAAAATTAATTTTCATTATATATATTTATTTTTAAAAATTTAAATTAAAAATAAATTAATTAAATTAATTATTATTAGAAATATAATTCAAATTTTGTTATTTTAATATTTTTAAGGGATATTTGGAATCTATGCAATAACCAGACTTAAATATAGTCTATATGTATATTAGTGTTGTTGAAATAAAGAGAAATTTGATAATTATAAGTAATTCTTCGAGACAAAATTCTTGTATGATAGACTTTTTTATTTTACATTTTTTTAATAATTAGATTGTAATTTTTTAATATTTTAATAAAATTAAAATTTAAAAATATATTTAATCATTTTTTACACACTATAAAATCAAACATATTTTATTTGTATTATTATTATTTTTCCCTTAATTAAATTATTCAATTTTAAATATTAATTTTCTCACCTTAATAATTTTTTTAAAAAATTAGTACATGTAATTGATTCATATGAATTTGATGTTTCTTAGTCATTATAGGGCTTATGTGTCATTCTTTTTAATATCTAATATATGTTTAAGTAATAGAGATCAATTGTTATGTTTTTTCACTTTTATGAGTATAAAAAGGTAATTTTGTATAAAACAAAGAAAGACAAGACTTAATTTTAAATTGTATTCTATCATTTTTCTTGTTAGTTGTGAACCTTAATGCTTTTCCACCATCTTTGCTTGAAATTCCTTAGTCCCTCTCCATTGACACTACTAAATTATTTCTTTTTCTTTGTTCTGCCTAAGGATTTCTAGGTTCTATTGTAATATTCAACCATTTGTTAAAACTATTAATTAGTAAGATTCCAAAGAGATAAGCACATATGACTACTTATTATTATGGCACAGATTCATAGAGAGTGAGAAATAGAGAGACAAGGAAAAATTTTGGGATAAAATTTAATTGTCATTTAGCATAGATGAGTTCTCAAAGTAAGCTTGTCTTTTATAATATCTTATATTAATTTAGTAATTATTTTATAATTTTTTTAATATTTTAATAAAATTAAAATTTTAGTATATATTTTGTCTTATTATTTATATCATAATTCTATGTCTTGCTTAAAAGAAATATTTTAATATTCTTAATTTGTGAATTTGTGAAAAGTTGCTATATAAGTGAAAATGAGATTTTCTTTCAATTTTGACAATATTAATATATTAGTCTTAGACCTACATGATACATTTCATTATTATACTTATTGACAAGTATAATTTTGGTTGTGCTTTATTTAAATGAGAAAAAATAAAAAGATTTAAATTATGTATATTTTTTAATTTTTAAAAATATATTTTATAAGAAAATAAAAGAATATGAGTATTTTCTTTTTGAGAAGAAAGGTAAATTTAATTTTTTTTCTTTAAAAACACAAAAAGAGAACTTTAGATTTTTTTTTTGTAGAAATTATTCTTTAATTTTTCTTAATTATAAGTATTTGTATTTGTAAATTTTAGACATTTATAAAAATTATTAATATAAATTGAGTAAATTATAATATATGTGAAATTGTAATTAAGTAAATTAGATACATGCTAAATTCTTAATTATATTAAAATATTAAAAAAATTATGAGCTAATTGTTAAGTTAATTTAAATATTACAAATTGTGTAAATTTACTAACAAATTTGGAATTTTAATTAAATATTTAGATTTTTTACAATTATGTAGATTATACAATATAAGTGTTTGATAATTTTTTTTTTTTAGTATTAGTAACATATACTCACACATTGATTAGGATTTAGCTCACACAATATATAAATTTATCATATTTATTAATAAGTATATTTTTATTTTTTATTTTATTTTAAAAAATTAAAAAATTGAATTATGAGTATTTAAAGAAAAGAATTTGATAGTAATTTTTTTTACAAAAAATAATAAAAGAAAAAAAAATTAAACTATAAGTATTTTTTCTTTTTGAGAAAAAAAGTAATTTAAAAATAATTTTTCTCCTTTTTCCTCTATAAGAAATAAAAAAAATTAAAATTATTTTTTTTTCAAATTATTTTATTTTATTTTCCTTAATCATGAATATTTGCATTGTTTGAATTTTAGAAACATGTGAACAATAATTAATATGAACAAAATAAATTATAAGATGTGTTAAGTTGTAATTAATTAAATCAAATAAGTCAAATATATATTGAAATATTAAACCTATTAAAATACTAACAAAAATTACAAATCAACTTTTAAGTTAATTTTAAATATTTAAATTTATAAGAATCAATGAAAAAATTAAAATTTATATTGAACAATCAAATATTCTTAAAATTAAATAAACATGTCATATGAGATTTTTCTTAACTTTGATAATATATATTTATATATAGAGTAGGGTCTACTTTTAATAATTATTAAATAAACTAATTTATTTTTAATTTAAATTTTAAAAATAATGAAGTAAGATTAAAGTTAATTTAATTATTGACTATAATTAGTGTTTTTGTTAATTAAAATCTTTTAAATTTAAATATCTATTGAAAGAATTGAATTAAATTAAAATTGATTAATTAATTAGAAGATAAAATAGATTTTATTATTGCATATTGATAATAATTAAATATATAATTAAAATTTTAATTAATAATATTATAATAATCAATTATAGACACCAATTATAAAGAAAAATTATTTGAGCAAGAAAAGTTAATATATGAAATTGAGTAATTTGATTAAGAAAGTAAAGAAATAATAATATAAATCAAATATACTTAATTTTTTTAGCATAAAAAAGAGAATTAGATGTATATTAAAATTTTAATTTTATTAAAATATTTGAAAAAATTACAAATTAACGATTAAAATAATATTAAATATAATAAACTATTGGAATTTATCAAGAAAATTTTAAAATCAATCAAATATTGCCAAATAGGCATTTTTATTCACATAATTACTTAAAATTATTCACATAAATACTTATTTTGGTAAATGATATTTTATTTGATTAAGTTTTTTTATTGAACATTAATATATGAAAATTAATGTGATTAAGTTGAAATCATTGAATGAAATTAAATTTTTAACTGTGATTTTTATTTTTATAAAATTGTTTTTCATTTTATTATGGAAAGTTAATTTTTAATTATGAACATTATTCTCATAAATTTTTTTTTATTTTTATTTTTGAGAATAATTAATTAGTTAAATAAAATCATATTCTTTTTTAAATTATACTATTTAAAATTCAAGAATTCAATTAAAAAAATTTAAAATTAAGAAATAACTACTAAATTAATATTTTTATTAAAAAATTATTTAAAATTATTAATTTTATCTCAATTTTAATAGTGAATATAAATAAAAAAAATTAAATATATATATAATATTAGAAAAAAATTAATATTACCGATACATTAATTCCTATAGTAACCTACTAGTTGAACTCCTTACGCAAGTCAATGTTTGGGTCAGGCTTATAATTTTGGTGCTTGGGATTAAAGTTAATTAATTCTTCCAATGGGTACCTTGTTGGCGAATGTTGTGCATTTGGAGCAGAGGTTCTCGCTGTGAAATGGAAGATTAATAAGTTACCAAAATTAGAACAGGAAGATACATTAACTTTAGGCCAGCGAGCATAAACCTGTAACTTTTCTCCATTGTGTAAATACTACTTGAACGTATATTTTTTCTTTTGTTTTTTTTTTGTTGGGGGGGGGGGTGTTACATTCTATTGATCTTTGAGGACCGAGCAATTTATTTTGAAGGGAGATAGATTAATGTTTTAGACTACAAAAGCAGAGGTACATTAATGGCCTCTGAATCTCAGAATTCATTAATGAATGCTTCTATGGTATTTCCAATTCCATTGCACCTACTTCAATTTTATAAAAGGCATACAGAACATTCAGGAATGATATCCTCCAGGTTCAACAGAATAAGCAAGCAAATCTGCACTCAAATTGCATCAAATGCATATAAATGCAGGCCATGAAAAATTTGACATTACGATGCCCCAAAGCAGTTCAACCAAATGGCATCAAGAAAGCATGCCGCTTATTTTAGGCTAAAACGATGAGCCTAAAAGGTACCTTGTTTCGTTATTTATAAACATATCCCTATTTTGCTGATACATCAGCAGATTGCAAGGAAATATAGATGGATGGTGTCAAGCATGCCATGGGGAAAAGAAAAATCCAGCCGTCGTTCTGAATTCTTATGCCAAACGAAATTATGAACTTGCACCAAAAACACGGATTCTCTGCTCAATCGGAACCTGGCAGCTCGGACAAGTTGCTTTGCCCTTCTTCCCGTAAGTTTTGCTGCAACTGGCGCAAATAACTTGGTGGGCACACGGCAGAAAAACAATGGAGACTTCGTCTTTCATACAAATTATGCATTCCCGATTAGCGTTGGCACCTTTATCGAAAGAATCCTCCAGTTTCTCCAACTCGGTGAGCAGCTTGGCAATTGTTTCTCCCTGGGTCCTTGTTTTCTTAGGCTTTCCTAAGGGTAAAGCATCCAATTGATTTAATTCAGCAGTCTCTGCAGATGACTTCAGACGTGAGAGCTCCTGCTCAAGTCGCTGTAGATCATCCTTGTGGCGCTGGGAGTCTATCTCTATTTTAAGGCGCAAAGCCTCAAGCTTCCTTTTATTATTACACTCAGCAGCCTCCTTGGCTTGTCTTTCCTCCTCCACCTGGGCCAAAGCTTGCTCTTTATCCTTCACTTCTTGCCTCCACTTTACCTATCATAGGAAATATTGCATTGCGTTAACTGGTTTCCAAGAGCAGGCTATGGTAAGCAAAAATTTACAAGCTTTCGAAGGAATGAATCATCAAAAACTTAAGAGGTTGCTTTAACACCAAAAAATAAAGAAATAGCCAGACATGATAGATGGTATTAAAAATTGCATACCGTGACATATATCACTAACAAGCTGGCAAAGATTGCTAACAGAGCTGGCAACAAGAAATTTAAGTACAGTTACAATAACAACAACAAAACTTCCATCTCCATAACATAATACCATAAAATTCATTGAATAGCCAAAGCAATACAGAAGAGATTACTACTATTTCTGTGTTGAGCTCTGGTGAACAAGCTTTTTTTTTTTTTTTTTTTTTAATTTTCCACTTAGCTACTTTCCTCCTTTTTGCTGATCATTTTTGTAAAAGTTAATCATAGATAGGCAAGAATAAAGCAGGTCAATGACTTTCCAAGGAGTTCCAAATAGAAAACTCCGGTAACAGTCAACTTTCTCACAATTCAAACTAAAGGGCAATTGTGGATAAAGAGATAGGCAGACAAGCAGACAAATATATAGCTAAGAGCCCATAAAACAATTAGTAAAACACACCTCAGCTTCTTTCTGAGCCTGCTCAACCATAGCCAAACATCTTTGCAGCTCCTTGATCTTTTCTTTTTCATCCGCAATCTCCTCCTGCAACTTAGTTTTCTGTTTCTCCCAAGCCAAAAGCTTCTTTAGGCACTTTCTCTCCCTCTTTGCCACCTCCAAGCATGTTGTCACTGATTCGGATGCACTTAACTTGGAAGCCTCCATCTCAGCTCTAATTTCTGCATTCTCTGTCTCAAGCTTTCGCACAGCAGCATTCGCCCGGTCCACCTGACCACTGGCCTTTCTCAACGCATTCTCCATCTCTGACAATCGCTTCATCGTCGAGTCTTCAAGAGTCTGCTTCCCCTTCTTCAACCGTTGTGTCTCCTCCCGTTCCATCCTCAACATTTTGAGTTCGTTTAGATCACTGCTAAGCTTTCTTGCCGCTTGCATTGCCTTCTGGTGTGCCCACTCTTTCCTCTCCTTTACCTGTTTCTCCAAATCTTTAATCTGATGCAACAGACTCACTATCATCTCATCCTTCTGCTCTTCTCCTGCAAGCTCCAAATTTTCTTCAAGATTTAGATTACGAAACTTACTCAACATCGAACTAACCCCATCTTGGTTCTTCAAAATCTGATATTCCTCTCTCTTATCAACTGCAGTCTGAACCCCATTTACAGCTGGGGCCTCAACTACACCTGCTAAACCATTCACACAAGCCTGAGGCTGAGCCTGAGATTGCATCTGCATCTGTTTTGAATTAGCTCTAAAACATGCTGCAAACATTGCAACGTTTCTTTTTAACAAAGACTTCATTGAAGGTGAAAGATCAAACCTCTTAGGACATTCAAAATCCCTTTGCAAAGTCATGTCTGCTGTGTAAGAGAAAAACCCATTAACTGCAAATTCTGGCCCTCCACCATTTCCAAAACCCCAACCTCCATGGAACCTACAAAGGGCAGGTGCAACCACACCAACTCCATTCTCATCCCCATTACCACCAACACTTTCTTTGGTACTTTGTGCCATTATATCCCCATTTCCAGGGGAATTAGCTACGGGGATTTCAATAGTACTTGCTCTACCCACATGAAGATCACTCATCAACAAACACCACATAGCATCGCCTTTACTCAATTGGGGTCTAATTTGTTGCAACAAACAAACCATGCCTGCAAGCGAATACTCCTCCAATTGCCTCAAATCATTAAAAACAGGCTCAGATTCATCCAAAGTTCCATCGCTATTATGATAATTACTATTCAGATAGGCCAATGAGTTATGCAAAATATTAGTCAGAACATCCATTCCACCATAGCAGTGCCCATTGCGCAAAATCGCTTTTAAAGCAATATCCTCATCATAACCCAAAGAAAGCAGCTTAGATATAGCTTCTTTATACAAGAACTCGAGATTTTTCAACAAAATTTCCTCTAATTGTTCCTCAGTGCAATAACCCCACCCGTTATCCTCTAAATTAACATTAAAATTCGGGCTCGGGATTGCATTCGGATTGTTCTGCCCCTGGTCGTCCGGACCCAGATGGTAAGCCAGGGGTTTAAGTCCCGATTCCAATATGGATTTGGAAATCGACGAGGCGTAACAGCAAGGATCGAATTCGGGTCTCACGGATCGGGTCCTCCGATTCGTACGCGTATGCTTGTCTCTCGCTGTGCAACCCATCTGCATAAACACGTAGAATTGAATCAGAAAGCTACGTTATGAATTCAAGATTCATCAAGACCCCTTTGAATGATAATCTATAGAGATGTAGAAAAATGGAAGATTTGATTTGATTGCATAGACAAACAGAGAGACTTACAGGTTCTGTGGAGATTGGGCTGTCTGGCTGATCGATCCAATTCCAGAGAGAGAGAGAGAGAGAGAAGGAGAGATGGAGGAGAGGCAGACAGAAAATTGATGACAAGAGCAAGACATTGAGCTTAAAATTGGCTAGATATTAGGTATGTGTGCTTTGTGTGTGCGTGTGTGTGTGTGTCTTAACGTGTCACCTTGCCTGGACAAATGAGTGCGGATTGGTGGAGGATGTGGGACCCACTGAGAAAGTAAGCTCATCGTGTGGCATTTAGAGTAGGTTCGTTGTAATATATAATCAGTGCGGGTGCATAAAAAGGCCTTGGTGGAGAATGTATGGCCGTGGCTCAGATCTTTGCCCCTCCTCAAAATCACAGGGGCTGCTATTGGGGGCGTCATGGGACTTTGCTGTTTGAAATCTTTAGGTCCAAGGTTTCATTTTTTTTTTTTTTTTTTTAGTTCTGGTATGTGGAAAAGATAGAATAACAGCACTGTATCAAAATTGACTCGGATACCATTTGATCTTAAACTGAAAACGAAAGTTCTTTGTGATTGTTTATGAAGTTAGGATCATTGGTGGTTAGATTATCTTGTTTAATGAGTTTTAACTCATTAATGCAGTCCCGCCGGCCGTCATGAATCTTCTATACTGAAATTGCCGAGGGTTAGGGAGTGCTCAAGCACTTAGTTGATTGAAGAGGCTAATTGAAGCTTCAATCTCTCCATATGGTCTTTCTCGCGGAGACTGAATGAAAATCTTCTGGAATGAAAAATGTTAAGCCGAAGCTGCACTATAATCATGGTCTTTTTGCTGACTGCGCAACGGACTTGGTCGCTCTGGAGAAGGTGGCCCTGGGTCTATTCTGGAACGATTCCCTTTCGGTGGTTTTGCAAACTCCCTTGGAGCATCGCATTGATGTCCTCGTCCCTATGGCAATCATGCCAAATATTGACGATTTCGGGCATTTATGGCTAGTCAAATGATGATCATAAATTCCTGATTTGGAATTTACTACGTATCTTCCAATCTACTGTGTAGCAACCCCGGCTATGTGTTGAGAATTTCAACGAGGTAGTGTTTTATCCTGACAAAAGACGTGACTAGCCAAGGCCTCTTAGTTTCACAATTGACTTAAAGCAAGCGATTAATGATTATAGTTTATGGGAGGTCAAGAATCATGGCTTTGATTTCACCTAAACTAATGGAAGGGTTGGCTTTAACAATATTCCAAAAAAATAAAAATAAATAAGATAAGAAAAAAAAATAATATCAAGTAATTTGATAATATTAATATAAATTAATAAATTTACTGATAAATCTAAAAAAAATTGATAATATAATTATAAAAATTGATCTATCATTCATAACATATAGAAAAAAAGTTGCAATCAAAATGTAGCAAGTCAAAAAGAGTGTCGAAGTCATAACTTCAACAAAATATAACAATATTTATATAAAGGTATATCTATTAATAATAAGTTCTTTTTCAATTTGATTAAAAATTAAATGTTTGTACTAAACACTTAAGTAACAACTTTGTATCACAAATTCAAATGTCTTTACATCATCTAATAACATTAGTCTTTAGTCCTAACCAAGTCTTGATAACTATTGTATAAGCTCATGGACAAGTAATGACTCTTTTAGAAGGATGGTATATTGAGCAACACATTGATATGTATAATACAAACATTGAGAATCAATCATTTGAAGACTTTGGCTAAAATATGTTTTTCTACTTAGCAATTAGTTATTGTTTTTGTACTAATTTTTACCATTTAGCCAAAAAATGGAAAAAAAAAAGAGTTATAAATCATTAACTTTTATATTAGTGCCTCTTTTTCTAATGTGATAAAGAATGAAGCCTTTTCTTTCCATGATCTAACAGGTGGAAGTTGATATAAGACATCCACTACTATTGCCTTTCCTCTCCACTTACCACTGTGGACTTTAGTGCCAAAAGTCAAACCTCCTCTAAATTTAATAGAGTTAAAACAATTAATAACTTAATTCATTCATTATTAACAAATAGTCATTATTCATATTTAAATCAATTAACTTAACACTTGTAATTATAAACATATATAACAAATGTGTTATATAATTGATAACCTTGCAATAATAAAAATGCCATGATAAAAACATGGTTTTTCCTTTTTCCATCAACATTAGTATACAACATAATGTTAATCAAATGAACCTAAGTGCACAGTAAACAAATATACAACATTGGTTTAAATTTGCTTTTTAGAATTGTATTTTCTTCTAAAAGTCTCTTGTTTTTCCTTTTCAATTCAATATAATCAAATAACATTATACTTATTCCCTTACCCAAAATGACGATTTTGTTCTTCTTGGACCTAATGTTCTCTTTAAGATGCTTCATTTAGGTTAAATAGAGGGAATTTTCTTCTATAATCCCAATATTACCTTTAATTCTTTGTTTTGCTTTGAAGTAACCTAATACCCCTTATAAATCTCATAATTTTTTAGGTTGTACCATGTAAAGAATTTGCAATTATCTTACTTTTATAATTGATAACCTAAAAATCTTTTCTTTTGATTGTTTTGACTCCAAGATATGTAAATTTGGGCTAATACTCCATATTTACAAAGAATGTGATCCATTCCTAGACTTGTTTATGAAAATGATGACCTATTACCGAATTTGCCACTTTTGGTAGTCTCCGTTGTCCCAATTGCAAATATATCTCTTCACTTAATTATAAGAGAGTAAAAGCAATTAAAATTTTGGGAATAACAGGATGCAAAAATGAAAAGAAACCTATGAAAGATGATAATAAAATAAAAGCAAAAAGATGAAAAAAAAAAGAAATACAAATAATAATTAAAGTTTCTTATTCTAGTTCTTTTTTATTTTCAACGGATGAAATTAATATGAATTTTAAAATTGAGTTTATGATATTAATTTATAATTATAAATAATTACAAATTATATTAGTTATATAAAAGTAAATTATTAATTACTATTTAGGCTTATATGGTTCATTTTTACTATTTTGTTTTTAGTATATCTCAATTTCTCTTTAATGTCACCATGATAGGTTAGTAACTTAAATATTTTTCATTAACTTAGTTTGAAAATTAGCTAGAATTATTATAAAACTATTGTTAAATTACTTAAATTGTTATTTTTCAAAAATTAGATTAAATTTGAGATATCATGCAAAGTATAAAGTTATTTATTAACCCAAAATTATATGAGTTTACTTTTAATAATGAATTTCACTTTATTTTAATGAAACCCTCCTCTTAAAAAATTATATAATTATTAAAAGAATTTTATTATATGACAAGAAATTTAATATAATATAAATTTAGACTTATATACAAATGTTGTTATTTGTAACCTTTTTATTAATTATAATCATAAACTAAATCATTAAAAATGTGAAATTAATAATTGTGACGGTAGAATACCCCTCTTTATATTTATAAATCTTATATTTCATTCTCGAAAGTAGAACTCAAAACTTTTAGTATAAAAGACGAAGTTATCATCGAGTATTATTAATTAATTAGAAAAATGAAATGGAAAAGACCGTCTAAATTTCCATGAAAACGCACGTGCCGGACATCCCACGCGTGCGAGGAATAGACCGATGCGTCGTATTTGTATATGTTAATCGGTTAATCGGTCGGGGTAGTCTCTGCAATTCTCTCTCTCTCTCTCTTTCTCTGAATTTCGCATTTCAATAATTCCATTTTCTCCGCCATAGCAAAGCCAAGCCAAGCAACCCATACCCATCAAGAGCGACGCAGTCTGGTGCGCTTATACGGTGGTGGGGCGTTTTTGTATCGGGGGTTTAGCTAAATCCACGCCGCCCATTTGGAGGTCAAAATTCCTCCAGATCTAAGTTTGACCGTCGCTTTGTGGAGCAATCTCTGGGATCGGATCGGATCAGAGAGATGCCGGTGGCTGCTTCCGCCATCTATTTCTTGAATCTCCGCGGCGACGTCCTCATTAACCGACTCTATCGCGACGATGTGGGGTAAATCTATTGTGTTTAGTGCATCTCCATTAACACATGTGTGTTTTGAAATGGTGATTGTGTTTGTAATAAGATCGAATGTGTGCCCATCAATATCAATTTGATTTGCTCGAGAGTTGACAGCGACCAGTTTGTCGATGTGAGAGAGGCTTAAGTTCAGTTCTGGTAATCTTTGATGTAAGGGGACGGACGACTAATGTTTGTTTAAAAAAAAAATAGAAAACCATTGCAGTGGCAGTGCGTTATATGCTTTTTTTAACTCTGTAATTCAATGCTCTTGTTGGAAGGCCGTGTCTTGTCCTGTTCCTCTTGTGCTTTCGATTTTGTAGCGATTTAATTTGATTTTCTCTTCTGCTTTGCATTTTCCCTTTGATCTGTTTCTCAAATGCATTATACATTTCTGTCATAATAAGGATAACTATTTGTTGCAGTGGAAACATGGTGGATGCCTTCCGGATGCATATCATGCAGACGAAGGAGCTTGGCACGTGCCCAGTACGGCAGATTGGAGGCTGCTCCTTCTTTTACATGAGAATAAGCAATGTCTACATCGTCATTGTTGTCAGCAGCAATGCTAATGTAGCTTGTGCGTTCAAGTTTGTTGTTGAGGTGGTTGATTTACTCCTTGTTAAATTTTACTATCTGATTTTGGTCTGCCATTTGTAAAAGTGAATTGCGTACGCTTTGTGTTTGTGGAAGCTTTGAAGCCCTTTTCTTGCTATTAGATGATTTTATGGGTTCAACAAAATTCTGTTAGAAAATAGAGAAATCATCAAATTATTTTGATGACTATGCTAAGTAGTCTTTTCTTTTTCTTTTTCTTCTTGCTACATAATTTTGGTAAATATGTTGTCATCCTCATTCTTCAAAATGCCAAAAAAGAAAAACAAAAATTCCTTGACACTTATGGTCCCACTTGTCAGCTAGAAATTCTCTGAAGCAATTTGGGCCTTGGATGGAGAGCAAATGGGATGTTTTCTCCAATAGCTAACTGTGGTGCTTGTCTTGTTGCGTAATTTGCAGGCAGTGGCATTGTTCAAGTCATACTTTGGTGGGGCTTTTGATGAAGATGCCATCAGAAATAATTTTGTTTTGATTTACGAGCTGCTAGATGGTGCGTAATTTTGAGATGCATTTGAATGTTGCTCTTTTAATCACATAATTTTGCATTCCCTTGGTCTTTCCTACTGATTTTATTGTTGAAATTTAGTTTATTGCTTTTAGCATTTTGGTACGATTTTGATGGTCATTGTGAAACAAATTGAATGCCAAATGATATATTTTGTTTGTGGTACTTCACTCATGATCTAAGTAAATGAATGATTGCTATCTTCCTCTAAATGACAGAAATTATGGACTTTGGTTATCCTCAAAACCTTTCTCCTGAGATTTTAAAGCTTTACATCACTCAGGAAGGAGTGCGCTCGCCTTTTTCGTCAAAGGTTAGATAAGAAACAGTATCCTGGAAGACAATGCAATTTCTTGCACATTCATTTTCTATTTTTCTTTTTGACATTATTTTTTTTTATTGGTATTTTATTTTTATCGTTATAAATGTGACATATGGGTTGAACAGTGGAAGTTGATGAACTAGGAATGCTGAGCATTTTGTCAATTGTTACAGCCCGCAGATAAAGCTGTCCCCAATGCTACTTTACAAGTCACAGGTGCTGTTGGTTGGCGCAGAGAGGGCCTTGTTTATAAAAAGAATGAGGTTTGTCATATTTTTCCTGCATATCTTTTCACAGGAATTTGGACAGTTTGCTGGATTTTTTTTCATTTATTTCTTGCAGGTTTTCCTGGATATTGTTGAAAGTGTAAATCTTCTTATGTCTTCAAAAGGTGATGAATAATTTTGTCTCATCTTTGTGTAGTTGTTCTTATAATTTTAATATGCCCATCAAATTGATTATTCATAATGAAACTGATATTTATAGGTAGCGTTCTACGTTGTGATGTGACGGGGAAGATTCTTATGAAGTGCTTCCTGTCTGGAATGCCTGATTTGAAGTTGGGTTTAAATGATAAAATTGGCCTCGAGAAAGAGTCACAACTGAAAAACCGACCAACCAAAAGGTAGATTTCCTTGCCTTTTCATTGCCATTTTTTATTTACCAATGTTTTTGGTAGTTTCTTAAAGGGGTCATAACATAATCTGGAAATCTGGTTTGATGTTGTGTCTAAAAGATGAAAGTGTCCTTGAGAAAGACTCACAACTGAAAAATCAGCCAACCAAAAGGAGTCAGAGATACCTTCCTTCATGGGCCTACCATTCTTCATTGTAGTTCTTTATACTTTCAACATCTGCTTACATCTTTCTTTCTATCTTTTTTATACCATGATGTTGGAAAGGTTTTGGCCATTTTTGGTCATTCTGAGTGTCACAATCTCCGAATAATGATTTCACCATGTTCCTTTAGGCTCTTATTCCTTTATGGTTTGTTCTGTTTTGAGAAAGAGAGTCTTTTACAATGCTCCTATTTCCTATTTCTGTCAGTCAACTAAAAATGTCTAAAGAAATAATTAAATTGCTTTATTGTGATGATCTTGTTCTGGTTTTATGTGAGGCAATACCTTTAGGAATTCTTTATCCTTAATTCTTTAACCTTGGAGTCAACAACCTGTCTGTCTTCCGCAACCCCCTCCCACCTGGGTGTTCTTTAAGAAATTCATTTGTATTTTTATTTAATCTGTTCATCCTGCAGTATTAATTTGACAACTGAATTGTGGTCTTGCCTAAATGCATATGAAAAATGTCAAAGAACTGGTGATGGTCAAAGGCCATAGCATTTTATTTTCAGTGTTAAAGCATGCATTTATAGGTCATTTTCACTTATATGTTATGTACTTCTTCCTTTCCTTTTTAATGCATGATTTACACACTTACACTTGACATCTCAACAGTAAATTAATCTATGGATATGCTATTTTATGCAGTGGCAAGACAATCGAGCTAGATGATGTCACTTTCCATCAATGTGTAAATCTGACCAGATTTAATTCAGAGAAGACTGTTAGTTTTGTTCCACCAGATGGTGAATTTGAATTGATGAAGTAAGATTTGAATCTCTCATGATTTTGCATATGATTGCAGTCAGTGTTATCTATGTATGCAACAGCCTTTGCACTGGTTCTTTGATGGCAGGCTGTCCTTTTAGCATTAGCATGTGTTTAGTTTTAGGACTTCTGGTCCACATTTACAAGTAATCTATATCTCATGTTGAGTTCCTTAGTTGGCTGTTCAAATGGATTTATTAATTAGTCAACAAACGAATTGTGATTCTATGAAGTAGTTGATCTCAAAAAGAATTAGGCTTTGGACCTCTTCTTCTTTTTCTTTGTTTTTTTTTTTTTTCATAACTGTTGGTTTATTCTCAAATTGTCTTTGCTAAAAATTATAGACATCTTGTGTTTGCTTTGTCTTTGATTAGGACCTAATTTAGCATGGTAAAATTGTGTTTCATGCATTAGCTTTTTCTTCATTATTTGTTCTTCTTCCATTGTGCTTAACAGCAAGAATAATGTTTGATTGTGTTGCTTTCCCGCTTAATTAATACTACCCATGGTACATAGGATGACTTTACTTGGGACTTTAATAGTATCTTAATTGAATGCTTGCACTCACAGGCCCATTGACATTGCTTTTGACATTATGTTACTTTGACATGTCTAGAAGTGCAAGTATTTCATCATAAATTGATCTGAATTTTCTTCTTTATTTAACATGATTGCAACTGATATGGGGTTTTATAGGTATCGCATAACAGAGGGGGTTAATCTTCCATTTCGGGTGTTGCCAACCATCAAGGAACTTGGTCGAACAAGAATGGAAGTGAATGTTAAGGTTTGTAAATTTACAGTTGAAAATGTATGTTAGTGGATTTTAGGGTTTACTTTACCTGAATATTTGCAGTATTTAACTTATGTTTACTGATCTTCAGGTAAAGAGTGTTTTTGGTGCAAAAATGTTTGCTCTTGGGGTCGTCATCAAAATTCCTGTACCTAAACAAACAGCTAAGACAAGTTTCCAGGTGACTTCAGGTCGAGCAAAGTATAATGCTGCAATTGATTGCTTGGTTTGGAAGTGAGTACAATGCTGGTTGAACTTTCAAAATTTTTACAGTTTTCTTGAATTGAGAAAAGTCTTCCAATTTGTGGTGATTATAGTTCTCTTTTAGCTGTTCGCGTGGCTTCAACATAAAAAATCTTTCATTGATGTCACTTTGTTCACTATTGCTTCATTGCTGTTAGTTTCTTGTATGTCTTTAGATTTAACTAATTCCAAAATTGCTGCTTAATGGAACTCGTGCAACTATTTTAGGATAAGAAAATTTCCTGGACAAACTGAGCCAACCCTGAGTGCTGAGGTTGAGTTGATTTCCACAATGGCAGAAAAGAAATCTTGGACAAGGCCCCCAATTCAGATGGAATTCCAGGTGCCTAATCACATGTTATAGTATTAGCTTATTCGCTAGTGCAAGTAATTACAATTAGACTCCACAAGGTTTGTGGAGTAAACAATTTGTCACTTTCTTTTTCAGTTATCTTTTTTTATCTCCTGATGATATATGTTACAATTCCATCTTAGGACACTGCTAGACTTTGGTGTTGTGTTTCATATGAATTCTACTTAACTTACTGTGCAGAATTACAAATTTGGGCATCTTATCAAAAAAAATTTCCATCTATTTACGTCTCCATTATAGCATGTCTGATATGTATCCTTGCATCTTTGAAGAGTTACTTATATTGTGCTTACTGCAATTGCAGGTTCCCATGTTTACAGCATCTGGTTTACGTGTTCGTTTTCTGAAGGTATACGTTTTAGACCTGTACGCCCATTGCACCTTGTTATAAAAAAATTACCGGTTTGACATGTGCTCATCTGCAGGTCTGGGAGAAGAGTGGGTACAACACGGTCGAGTGGGTTCGTTACATTACCAAGGCGGGTTCCTACGAGATCAGGTGCTAGAACATGGGAATTTCATAAACGAGATTTAGAGTGAAGATGAGATTGACTGCCGGGGGTGGCTCTTTAGCCATGTTGAGAAAAAAGTCATCCTCGTGTTGTATCTTGGTTTTGTTGAGAAAAGTGATTGAGCCTCTCTTATGCTAGAAATCATGCAGCCAGGTTCATCTTCTTTTATTTTCTTTTCATTCATATTGGTTTGTTGTTTATAGTGGGGTTTGCCGAATATTATTATTCGGACAAGAATGGATCATCATTTTGCTGTAAATGTCACGCTCAAGTACTTTTCAACCTAATTAACAGTAATACGGGTGAGGATTGTAGTAGGCACGAGAACTATTAACAGCAACCTTTTAAGCACGTAATTCTCCGATCGGAAAAATTAAGGAGAAAACATTCGAAAATTCCAGGTACGTGATAATATGCTAAGAGGAAATGACGACTGCCCAATTATACAGACGTACTTGTTGATTTGCTCCGGGGCATCAGAGAGGCAGAACAGAAGTTGGTAAAGGAAGATCAAACCATAAATGTAGCCGATGATGATTGAAGGGGCCAGGGGATGTGGATTTGATGTGTTAGGGAAGATTCCACACGGCGATCATTCCCTAATCAAGTTGTTTCTTTAGTCATCAATTGCTGGCATCCCAAAAGGCCATTTTATCATCATATAATGTTTAAGTACATTTAGCAGCGAAAGAGAGTATTTTTAGAAATTATTGAAAGAAATTAAGAGCCTTAAATATCTATGTAGCAATAAAACATATCTTTTGTTAAATTGTCATTAATCGAAGTTAGTTTCAATAACAAAAGTACCACTGAAATTGCATCTCAGATGACCATTGGGAGCCAAAAAAATATGCAGAAACTTAACAAAGCCACTCAAATGCTTATAAAAAGTTCCAGAAAAACTAACAATGCATAAAATTTGCTTGTTATCTTCTTTTTCTACCTTTTTGGGTGCAACAACATTAATTTGAAGTTTGCAAGATGTCATTTTCATGCACTTTAAAGGCCCCAAACGCAGAAACTTTTAGTGCAGAATGTTCGGTGAACAGAGTGAAGAACATGCGACAGGCAGGGGATAAAGTGAAAATGTGATTCAAATGGAGTGAAACTGTGGTCAAACCAGGGGATGAAACAAGTTACATTTTGGATCAGAACAACAAATTATAAAGAAAAGGAAAAAAACTTAAAAAGTTATTTTATCTTTCATGCAACTAACGAAAGTAACAGCTTAGCCATATGCCAGAAGAAGAGATAAGACTGTCTATATTCTAGTTAAACTTAGAATTAACAAACCATTAGATGCATAAAACTTATTTTCAATTTGTTGCTAACTAGGATATTGCCAATTAATTCCTCTTTTGTGAGTTCTACTTGAATATTTTGTGCAAAATGATGGAGTGGTTTGAAGTGCTGAATTAGTTTTTACTTCTTTGAAAGCAACAAATCCAGCATTGATACTTTATCTATTAGTTTTTCCTACAGTACGAATGCTTGCATGCTAGTGCACAAATATGTAATGGGTTGGATGGACGGTCAATTACATTTTGCACTTTATATTTAAAGTGTATTTACATTTCACATCTTGTATTTCTAAAACAAGCAAAACACATACTAGGTTTTAAGTGCAGTAACAGAAAACACATTATGTTATGTTATCGTTGAAAAAAAGTAACATTTAATTACAAGAATGTCATGATATTTGGTCCAAAGACACTTAAATTCCCTTACATGCTTTTGCAACAAAAATATGAACTTGCACCATCAAAACACACATATTTTTGGTAGAAAGATGCCATAAAGAATTCCTAACAGCTATAATATGACGTTTATTTGATAAAATCAACAAAATTCTAACTTCGAATAGCCCAAATAATAGCTTTCTTCTTGTCACTTCCTTTGCAATAATTCTTTCCTTCTGCTGTCATCTTCCTCATCCAGTAAGAATGTCCAAGCACCAACTCCATGCATTTTGAAGGGTCAAAATTAAAAAACATGTAATGCAATTCATGCCATAGAAGAGCATTAGTTAACGTGTCGAAATCAGAAAAAGAACAAAAATAAGCTTTACTAATGTTTTGAGGAAAGAAATTGCAGTGAAAGTTTCCTAAAATGGTGTCTACCAGTGAACAATCAAAGAGAAAAGCATTTAACAGCAATTGAATTTCAATATGCAGCAGTAAAAGAAACTAACAACTCAACAGACCATGCAGTAACCATAATGACAAATCTGAAGTCATTGGGAGGACTAAAGGAAAATTTTATCAAAGGAAGCAAGTAAAGGAAATAAGCATAATGATTCTATTGACCATGATTTCATGAATCGAGAAAGGTTGCTAGAGCCAAGAAACATATTATTCCAGGGAATCAATCTGGGAATCAATCTTGGCTCTATTATCGTTTAATTTTCCCTTTTACTTTCCTTGTCCCTTTTACTTTCCTTGTACAGTGCTATTGCTATACGACAGCACAAGTATAAATCCCCGTATAGACACATCCTTGTAAACCATTATTGTGAGGAGTGTGCGGAATTTTTGTCTTCTCCAAATAATTTTCTTTGGATATGACATATTCTCTCAAGATTCTACCAAATAACTTCTCAGTCTGCCATTTTCAATTAGTTCAAGTGATCATTTCACTCCTGATTGCAAACCTAAGTATTTGTATGTTAGTCCTATATCGAGATAGATATCGGGCAAACACATCTTCTAATTAACCCACATAGCCTAACACTAGTAAGCACCCTTGAAACATTTCTAGCATAAATTCTCTATCTACTTGTAACTGGTACAACCAAGCGTCTCGAAGCCCTTGAGGACATTAATTTCGAGCCCCATCATTTTCATTTGAAGGAATATCTATACAAAATCATTAATTATATCATAAAATTAATTAACTCATCAATAAACCTGAAACTATTAATTTTACAAATTTTAATAGAATCTTTTAATTAGAAAACATATAAAAAAACATAGATCTTATATTAATTCATTTAAATAAATCTTAAAATATTTATCACAAAACCCAATAAAATTATATCAAACAAAATTTGAAATAAATTTACAAATAAACTAAACTTTAATTTGATGAAGTGGTTTCCAAACATTAATAACCCTAATAATCTAAGCAAAAAGGCTTTAGAAAATGAAAATACTCATCGATTTCCTTGAAAATGAGCGAATTGCAGTGATCAAAGTGAAAGAATGAAGGTTTTGAGATGGTTGGAGGAATAACATTTCTAATTTCCTGTTATTGGAATTAAATACATGTAAGGGCAAACATATCTTTTTATAATTAATATCTGTTAGTCATAATATGTTTTTGCTAGTTTTAAAAATATAGTGTAAAATGTAAATATATTCTAAACATATAAGTTTGAAATTTAATTAACATATGCATTTCTTGATGTACCATAATATGTGTATCAATGACATTTTCTTTTTGATTTCTTGTCAACACAAGTGCAAGTGAAACAATTTATAACAATTGTAGACAATTCTCAATTTTCCTCTTGATGAATAATAAGGTTCATTCCTGACCTTGACATTGGTAGCAACAAGCCCTTGTATGCCATTGACACACATGTTAGTCATAAGAAAAGTTTGCATATGAAGCCATGCAACACAAACTTTTTCAATTGCATAAACATTTAATGACCTAAGGACAAGAAAGTTAGCCTTTTTGTAGTCTTCCATCTTTCTATTTATACCTCTAACAAATTAGGATTAGTAAAAATAAAAAGTTAAAAAAAGGCAAAAAATGAAGCAATTTTTGTTAGTATTCTCTTCTCATCTCAATTTTTGGATGAATTGAGATGTTTAAAAGATAAATTTGAAAGATAATGGTATATTAGGGGAGATTTTAATATGGTGTTGTCAGAGGATGAATGGGTATGCGTCTGATAATTAAATAGGTTTGTAACGCTCTAATGAATTTATGTATATTACAAAGTTAGTTAATTTGTTTGTGTATGAATAGAGGTTCACTTGGAGTAATTTTTAGGAAGTTCCTTCCATAAGCTGTACAAATAGGTTTTTTATTGATGCAAAATGGTTAAACACATTACCTTATCTTAAATAATAAGGGATTCATTGTAACTTCTTAGATCATACTAGTGTATGCCTTAGAGTGGAGAAAAAGGATTAAAAGCCTATATTATTTAGATTCTTTAATCATTAGTTGCATGACAAATGTGTAAATGTAGGAATTATGGAGGTTTGGGGAAATGCCATGGTTAATGATTTTTTAAGGCGGATAGTTAATATGAGAATCAAGACTGTCAAAAACTACATAAAGTCATGGAGTAAGAAAAAATGTTTTAAAAAAGAGAGAGCTAAATTAGATTAGTGTAGGACTTCATACTGAGAGGCTTTGAGAAAAGATGAATTTAAATGGTTCCAAAAATTTCAATTGAGATAGATGGTTAAAGAGAATCAAAATATTGATTTTTTTTTCTTTTTTTTTTTTACATTAGGGCCATTAATAGGCAACATAAGAATTTGATAGATCATGTTACTGTGAGGGGTGAAACTCTCACTCAACTAAGAGATATTAAGAAAGTTATATTCACTCACTTCAAAGACCATCTGGGTATCTTTATGCAATCATGCTTTACAATGGATGAATCTTTCTTCCACAAATTGGAGATGATTAATAATATGACTCTTAAACTTCTTTTTTAGATGTCAAAGGTTTGGGTGCAGTTAAGACTATGATGACAATAAGACATTGGGCATAAATGGATTTAATTTAAGTTTCATTAAAGGACACTAGGAGTTACTTAAACAAGATGTGTTGAATTTTCTAATTGACTTCTATGACAATAGAAAACTTTGCAACTCTTTTACCTCTTATTTTATGGTATCAATTCCCGAGGTGGAGGCCATTAAGGAGATTTCTTAATTTCAGACTATTTCTTTGGTGGGATGCATTTGTAAAATTTGGGTTAAAGTCCTTAATAACAAACTCCATCTTGTGATTGGTAAATTTATAAAGGAATACTAATTGATATTCTTAAAAGGGTGATATATTTTGGATAATGTATTAATTATCAATGAAATCATTAAGGAAATAAAGAAAAGAAAACCAAGAGGCATTATTATTAAATTAGATTTTGAGAAGGCATATAATATGGTGGAATGAAGTTTTATAGAGGAGGTAATATGGTACATGGGTTTTGGAGAACAATGGAGAAACCAAATATGTGAGTATATATCAACATTGCAATTGTCTATTTTGGTTAATGGTGTTTTACGTAACAACTCAAAATGGCAAAAGATTTACGCCAAAGGGATCTTCTTTTCCCCTTCCTATTTTTGCTGGTTATGAAATGTCTCAATTCCTCTTTAATAGAGGTGTAGGTTTAGGCTCAATTAAAGGCATGGTCATCAAACAAGTCTTGTAGTTTTCATATTTCTAGTTTGCTGATGATACTATCTTTTTTAGTGTTGCTAAAGATGAGTCCATAAAGAATTATAAATGGATTCTTTAATGTTTCCAGTGTTACTTAGATTTGAAAATCTATCTTTCTAAAACAATTATGTATGGGGATAAAGAAGGTGAAGTAAGGATGGAGACTAAGGTCACATTATTGAAGTGTCGAGTTAGTTCTTTACCAATAAAGTATCTTGGTCTTTCCCTAAGGGTAAATTTAAGGTATCATCCAAAAGATGGAAGCTTGGTTGGCTAAATGGAAATCTTGATTCTTTTCTAAGGTCAAAAAGTTGGTGCTAATAAAATCCTAATCACGATCCCTCCCTATTTACTTCATGTCCTTATTTAGGATGCCAAGAAGTGTAGGGGCAAGGTTAGAAAAAGATCTAAAGATCTTTTTTTTTTGGATAATGACGAAAGGTGTACAAAGATGTATCATATAAGGTGGAGTTTATTACATTAAGCTAAATTATATGGTGGATTGAGAATTGATATAATTAAGAATTGTAATTTGGGTCTTTTGACCAAATGGTTATAAAGGATAAGAAATGTTAGCAATAAGATATAAGTGAAAACTTTAAAAGTATGATATGAAGACTACCTACACTGACTATGGTAATGGCACACCAAACCATCACATATGCCCTTAGTTTATAAAGGAATATGTTTTACTATGTAACCATATAATAAGATTTTAGACATTATTAAATCTAACTTCAGATTTTTGGTGGGTGAAGGAGATAGAGTGGATTTTTGGCATCATACTTGGGTGGGTAAGGAACCACTTTATTAGCAATTTTCATGATTATTTACATTAGTAATGAAAAAAAATAGGTTTGTTCAACAACTTTGGGATATTAGCGAATGATAATTAGAAGTGTAGAATTACTTATCGTCAAAATCTCTTTGATTTGAAGTAGGAACAACTTTAAGTATTTCTTAACACACTAAAAATGTGCTGAGATCTAGATAAATTTATATAGTGATGGGAAAATAGTGGTAGATTTATGATTAAATCTTTCACTAACTTACATGACAGTCTTTGAGCAATGACACCATCCTTAGTGTATTGTATTCGGTATGGACTAACACCTTCAAAAGCGAAGGTATTTAAATGGTTGCTTTTGTGGGGCATATTGCCAGTAAAGGAATGCCTAGCCTGGATATTTAAAGATGACAACCATGATACAACGTGTCACATATACTCCTTGATCCATGAATCTATTAACCATTTATTTCTCCAATATAAGCTAGTGTGATAAGTCTAGAGCCTTTGCTTACAATGGTAGAGAATTTCTTAGGTGGTCTCTAAGTCAATTAATATGATATAAGAGACATAACCAAATCTAAAAAAATGTTACAACTCCAATAAAATTTAGGTGATGGGTTTTTATGTAATAATCTGGTTTATTTGGTTAGTTTAAAATGAGCTAATTTTTGAAGGGAGATCGTTTGTGGTGGAGAAGATTTGTAACTTAATTCAAGTAAAAATGTTGTGGTGGTCTGAGGCCAAAAGAAGGGTGCTGAAGGGTCATACTGAGAAAGTCATATATATTTTCTTTAAACTTGTTAGAGCGATATCAATAGATAAAGTTAAACTTTTATCAATTAAAGAAATCGTGGAGTTATAGAGGGGTTGGCTAGATAAGGAACACACTAATCTGATTATTTAAAGTGACTCACTCATAACAATCTTGTGGGTAAATAATAGTGGAGCTCGACCTTGGTTCTTATTGTCAGTGTTCCAAAACATTAAAAAACTAATTAAGGCCAACATTTCCTTTACCTACCAATCTCATGCAAATAATTCTTTTACAGATGTCATGGCTAAATTAGTAATAAGCATAAAGGATGCTTTTGTCATTTGGTTATGAGGTTCTAGGACCAATCATTATGTTTGATAAAACACAAGATGGATGAGGAGTACTTTGATTTGTAGATTATATCTTTGACTATTTTCTTTTTGGTTTGGCTTATATACAGAAACTAAGGTTCTATTAGGTGTATAATGAAATAAGAGGGTAAACGGGCATTAGATAAAGGATACTAATTACAAAATTAATAATGATTTTTTGAAGGTGCAATATTGGCTAATAGACTAATCTTTTGTACAAAAACTTAAATTTCATAATGCTTAAGGTACAAAGTAATTTTGGTTGGTGACAACTTTTTTTGATTTGAAACTTTTCTAAGCCATTTTGATAAGTTCTATTTTATTATGTATTTTGATCAACAAAGTTTTAGTAAAAGCTTGAGGGGTTTATTTAGAGTTATAACAAAACTTTTTTATTCTTTTGGTATAACTTTAGCTCTTTTTTTAGGGTTTTTTTTTTTTTAATGGAGTACCATTTCTCCTCCAAGGGTGTTATGAATAATACATCTTTGTTGCTATCAAAGAAAAGTTATTCCTTTAAAATTCTTTAATGGATGAAAGGAAACAATTATTTATTTAATAGCCAGAATCTTAATATTTCCATAATTCCTCTTATATTCTTTTAGCATTACACACTCCTCCTTACACTTCCAAGTTCACTAACTTATTAAATTCAATAAAACATTTACAAAATAAGATAAACTAAAGGAAAATATGCCCTTTATTTAGTGGCCATCATCTTAATATTTTTATAAATCTTCTTTAATTTTTTAGTGTCATATAATCCTTTCCACATTTCCATGCTCACCATCCTTTTATATTCAAGGTAATATTTCCATAATAAGTATTAATGAATTAAAGGAAATATGCTACTATGCCCTCAAATGTCTTAAAAATAAAAACCATTATTATTTATTTGTAATTTCTTTTTGATTTTCTTTAGTTTCTATGCTTATGGGTTGGGTTCTTTTTAAAACAGCTATAGAATGGGTACCTAAAGAAAAAATTCTTAAAAGTAGAATGGTTATGTGATTTGAAATAAGTGTGCACCTAAACAATATATTAAGTCATAAAAAGATATTTTCCTTTTTTTGGTATTATATATCTATTCTTATGACATAAAATTGCCATATGACATGCTTTTTTTTTTTTTAACATTTTTACTAATTTTGAGTTATTCCTTTCAACTTAATAATCTCCCTCTTAATATTCCAACTCTCATTTTTTATTTTTTTCCTATTTCTTTAAAAATTCTTTAATGAATGAAAGGACACAACTATTTATTTAGTAGCCAACATCTTAACATTTTCATAATTTCTCTTAAATTCTTGTTTTATTGCCCATTATTCCTTACACTTCCAACTTCATTGACTTTTAGATTCAATTGAAAGTTTCCATAATAGGTATTAATAAACTAAAGGAAATATACTATTATGCCATTTATTTAGTATTAATGTTTTTAATATTTTCATAAATCTTCTTAAATTTGTTTAGTGTTGCATAATCACCTTTAAACTTTTAAGTTCACTGTATTTTTCAATTTAAGGCTCTCACTTAAGAACAAATTTCAATTTAAATGTATCTAGATAAATAAAGAAGAATGAATAAAAATAAAGGATAACTTTTAAATCTCATCCTTTCAAAGTTGTAAAAATCAAAATTCCACCCAAAATCTATTTAAGATGTTTAAAATCAGATCATATAGTCATAAGATTTTACCCAAAAAAAAAAAACTAAAATTAAGAGATATAACTCACATTTAAACATTTTATACATATTAACTTATCAATAATAAGGAGAATTACAAGAATTCTCTTTTAATGTAAAAGAAAAATAATCTCTTTGTTTATAAATTAGAGATCTTTGATACATTTAGTTATTTGCTTGCTTATATTTAGTAGTTAAATTTAAACAAAAAGATATATTTATTTTTTTATAGTGTTAGTAAGTATGAGTTTCAAAACTCAAGTGCCAACTTGTTTTTCACCATCAAACATAAAAAGAAGGTATAAAATAGTAGATAATAAGTATAACAACATAAGTGAAAATAAGAAACTATTGTTTTGTGAGATTTACGATATCTTTAGTATAAAGAAAAAGCTAAAAACCCATTATGAAGGAAATGATAATTGTAAGATTAGATTGCAGTTTTACTAATGTTACAATTTAGATCGAAACTATACTAAGATCCTGACACTATCTAAATTATAAGTTTCAGATATAATTATAGAGTTGTAAGATCTTATAATCCATATTGAGATTTTAATGAATTTGCATCCTACTACATTAAGTCACATCCTTATATTGATGGGAAGATGCTAGTTGTAAGCTTATAATAAATATAAAAACTCTTTGCTTTCCAAAATAACTTTTTTTTTTTCCTTTTTTGATATGGTGAGTTTTTTGCCTTTAAGGCAATGAAATCAAAAGGTGAATTCTATATAATTAAAGTCTATAGAAAATGGATTACAAAAGAAATTAAATTTTCTAACCAAAAAATAGTTCATTCTTAATTTAATATTATAAACAAATAATAACTCCCCATTTCCATTAAAAAAAATAAAAGAAATGCCCATTTTAAGATTAAAATCTTATTTGGATATTAAAATAAAAATTCACATAATCTTTTACAATCTTCATTAAGTTGTGTATTATTGAGGGACATCTTTATAAACTACACATAGTTGATAACTAAATCTAACCACATTCAAAATCCAAAGTAAAAAAGGCCTACTAATATAGCTCTTAATAATTTATTAGGGTTTACTTGATTGAACAAATAACGATCAATTTGATACAATATAGGTTTCTATATAAGCTTAAATCTTTACCAAACCCAAATTTACACATTAAGGTCAAAAGTCATCGTCCTAAAAATATTTCCTTTCAGTCCATTTATCCATCCCCTTTCTTATTATTTTTATTTTCTCTTGTGAATATTTTTCTTAACAGCTTAAGCAGATTTCCTAACCATATTTTCTTCCTTTATATAATTTTTCATATACTTTTCTAAGCATATGTAATAGCTAGTTACCCTCTATAACTATGAAATTAATAGTCTGGTAAAAGAAAAAACTCTAAAAAGAAAAATTAAGAGAAATTAATAGCTACTATATAAGGCCATCTAATTATTTTTACATAGAATGTTGAAGAGCTATAATGAGGAGGGATTCATGACTTCTCAAAATCCTAGTGTCATATGACTTAGATTTAGTTAAATTTCTTTAAGAATGTTGTCAAAAATCATAAGATTGCGGCCCTTTTAACAAGTTATGCATCTATTAACTTTCTTCCTATGGTGAAATTATTTGAGCTATTATGTTTTTTATTAGGCTATTTTTAAAATTAATACAAATATCTTTAACTTTATAGCCTTTTGTATTTTGCAATCTTTAATCATTGCAACCTAATTTAGGCTTTATTAAAAAAGTTATTCAAATTAGATGTTTTTTTATTCAAATTTAAAATATTTATTTAATTTTAAATTTGAGTAATATATCACTTAAATTGTTAAATTTATGTGAATTAATCTAAATTTAAATAATATTAGATTTTATTTAAATAATATTCAAATTAGATAGTTATACAAATTCAGTTTATTTTATTGTATTTTAAATTTTAAGTAATATATTACTTAAATTTTCAAAATTATGTAAAATAATCTAAATTTAAATAACATTAGATTTCAAAATTGTCAAAATAAAATCAAACAGTTTTTATTATTTAACTAGTAAAAATTACATAAAATACTCTAAATTTAAATAACATTAGACTTCATTTAAATGGTTACTTAAAACTTATATTTTTCAATAAAATATAACCTTTTTATTTTAGTTTTTAAATTTTAGCTAATATGAATATATTATACTTATATATTTTATAAGCACAATTATTAAAATGACTTTTATATTTGGATTTGGTGTGGGTTTTCTTCATTTTTGGGGATTTCCTTTATGTATTAGAGTCATTTCATTTTGTTGAATATTATAGAGACATATATATATATATATATATATATTTATTTATTTATTTATTTATTTATACTAATGAGCTTAAATATGTCTTACATAGTCAATTGCAACCCTTTTTCCAAGCAAGTGTGAAGTTGGCATCCAAAAGTTTTCTAGTAACTCTTTATCTTTTTGAACCATAAAGAGGAAGTGACCATTAAGTAAGGCTAAAACGTTTATTACCTTTTCTCATTTGAACTCTTGTTGATCTTACTATGGATATATACATAGCATTTTAATTTGCAAAATTTACTTATGTATTTGTCAAAGAATTGAACAATAGTCGCTTGCAAAGGTGGTGCTTGTGGCTTAGGTTGAAATGGTTGGAGTGGTGGCTACATATAATATGACATACATATAAAAGTATTTATGGTAGACATAAAAATACTAATATTTTTTATTTATTAAGTAAAAGAAAGTTGTTTTATATATAGATTAATATTTTATAGAATACGTTATGTGAGAAAATTGTGATAGATATATTGATTAATATGTATCAAATGTTGTACAAAGTAGTTATCATTAACAACTTTAATTTACAAATGAGTTCATGATGAAAAAGATATGTAAAAGATATAGCAAAAAGGTTATTATTATCATTATTCTTACATGTAAAATAAAATCAAAAAATAAGTTCATTCATAAAAGTACTTTAAGATGTTTAATTATATAAATGGACAAATATTTGATTGTAAGCTAGTGAGTCTACAAATCTATCTATTTATTCCTATAATAATTTTATTATCTCTTCACCTTTAAGTATAATCCATCAAATTGAAGCATACAAAATAATTTCTGAAATAAAAATGAATACATACAAGTACTTTTATTATGCACTTATAATAGATGTTAAGATTGGACAGATAATTCAAGAGATCGATCTTTTTTTTTTCTTTAATCAAACATTTAACTTAAGGTTTAAAGGACCTTAACTATATCTTATATATTAATTAAAATTGGTTAATTAATTATGACTTTTAAGTCTTACTCATGAGATTGAAGTATACAAAACAATTTCCTAAAGAAAAATGAACACAGCCAAGTTCTTTTATTATGCACTTGTAATAAATGCTAAGAATAAATTGACAATCCAAGATATTAAATCTTTTTATTTTAATTTAACATTTAACTCAAAGGTTGAAGGACCTTTACTATTTATTAAATATTAATTAATATTAGTTAATTAATCTTTATTAGGCTTATACAAGCATTTCATGCGTCTAATAAAGGTGAGTTCTCAAATCAAGTCCAAGACATCAAACCCTAGTGGAAAGTATTTCCTTTCGGTTTATTTACTCAATTTGATCCAATATAGCTTTAAATTTCTATTAAAACCCAAGTCTTAAATTTGGTCCTTTTTTTATCAAAGATTTCCTCTTAATCCATTATTAGGATGCTTTAGCCATGTTTGGATTTAGCGTAATCTAAATTTTATTTGTTAACAATTTAAAATTACATATTTAATAATTTTAAAAATTATTTATTGTTAGAGTTTTCTAATCAATAATCAACAAATTCTAGTAAAAGTGCAAATTTTAAAAAACACTTTTCCTTATTAATATGATAGATAACAATTAGTTATTGTTTAAAAGACACCAAAATAAGCCAAATTATGTTTAGTGTTTCATATATTGTTTCTTATATTTGATTTTCTTTTCATTTTTCACTCATATAGGGATCCTACTTTTGATAGGCGAGATTAGATTCACCATTCAATTTTATCTTAGGAGAAATCTTTCGTATAAATTTGTATATAAGAATATCATTGACAGGTGGTAATAGCAAATTGGATATGTTTTGTAAAAAACACCACAGTTAAGTGAGTTGATATAACATGAATCAATACCTCACTCATTTTCCTAGTAAATTTATAATTAATGTCTTTCATTGTGGATTACATTGATCCCTCATCTTAATGGTGTAAAAAGGGATGTTCAAGAAATCTATGATTCCTATGTTGTTCTCATCATTAGAAGCTAAATCCTTATCCTTAGTATTCGCTAGCTCTTCTAGTTCCTCCTTATCTTGCTCCACAGCCACTTTGGGAGAGAACTATGTATCTATACAAAGCTCATCGTTTCCTTTCATGAGGTTAATCATCTTACATTGAAGCTTTAATAGGTATTGATTCATACCTCACCTCAAGAAAAGGCAAGCTCCCTATCATGAACAATGTGGGGCATCATCTTCCCTTTCCTCGTTCTCATCATCAAAAGCTAAATCTTTATCTCTAGTGTCCATGATCTCCTTTAGTTCCTCCTTATCTTACTCCACTACCACTAGAGAGAGAACCATATATTTATATAAAGCTCATTGTTTCCTTTCATAGGGCCGATCATCTTACATTGAAGTTGTAATAAGCATCAATTGAGACCCAACCTAAAAAAGGGCAAGCTTCCTATCACGAACTTAAGTTTCTTGCTATTCACCAAGAAGTCCATCTATTCTTTAAAGAGTTAAGATTTTTCTTCTATTTTCATCTCTATTTAAGGATTTTTTTTCTTTATCCATTTAAGGGTTTACTTTTACACTCCCACATAAATATTTTATTTTTGTTTCTTTTAAGGAGCAACTAAAATAAGCTATATTAACAAGATGACATTGCGATTGTCATAATATGGTGTTTAGAATAAACCATCCAAAGTAAAATCTTTTGTAATTTAACAATTTTAATGGTGCAATATAATTAGAGAAACTAATTGAAAATAAGATTTTTAATATATGAAAAGTGAGTTATTATTTTTTATAAGTTAAATCAGACTAATATGAATATAATTTTTTTAATAAAAAAAGTATTGTCATATTTTTAATTGATATATAAATAATTTTATACAATATTTATGTATAAATTGAAGAAAAATTAGAATGTATATATAAAATGTAATTTTACTATTAAACTTTAATACTTGTGTGACACATATTTTTAATATTTTGATAAAATAAAAAAAATTCTTCTCTTACATAAATTTTAAATTATTGAGTATCTTAACTTACAAATTAAAATTAAGATAAATAAAAAATTAATTTTAATTTTTTTTAACTTTTATAGTACAATTATATATTTTTAAAATTTTCGTATTAATTCTTAAAATTTGTATTTTGTTTCCATTCGAAATAACTTAAAATAAAAAATAATTAAATCGTTAATTTAATATGTTATACAAAATTAAAAAAAGATTAAAAATTTATAACTTAATTAAAAAATCTCTAAAAGTTTTGAACTGATTTAAAAATTTAAATATACTAAATGCATATATTTCTATTAATTTATATGTACACAAAATTAAAAATTAAATATTTTTTTATTTAAAATCATTTTAAATTAAAATGAAATATAAATATTCAAAATTAAAATAAAAAAATTCAAAAGTAAAGAATTATATTAAAAATTAAAAAAATTAAGACCAATTTTATGTTAACATCGGTTAAAATCTCAAAATTAGGTAATTTAATTATTGATGAAACTAATATACCGGCTTAATTTAAATTAGTAGGAGACAGTTGTTGAGGCGACCGAATAGTAAGATCCTAGAGAGAGAGAGAGAGAGAGAGAGAGAGTAAAATCCTAGAAAATCCAAAACCCTATTTAAAAAAAAAAAAAAAAAAAACCGGTTCGACCTCCGCTTTTCCCCATTCTTTAGATTTTTTTTCAATGACACTCGTGCTTCTTTTCATACTCTCACTCGTGAGAGAGTGATCTAATTTTCCATTCACATTTTCTCATCTTCCAAACAGAAAATCCCCACAAAAGAAAAAAAAAAAAAGAAAAACTACCCTGCGAGACCCATAAGAGAAAATAGGGAGGTGAAAAAAAAACAGGGAGTTATGGACTCCAGAGAACCGCCACAGCCGACCCAGGTTTTACCACAGCCACCGCCGCAGCAACACCCACCACCTAACATGCTTCTAGGCCCCACCTCCTCCTACCCCACCAACTCCACTCACCCATCTATGATCAGCGCCCACGGTATGGCTCCCACCGGTGGCGCCGCCTCCTCCGGTGGTTTCCCCTTCAGTTCAGTGGGTCCTCCTCCGCAATCGAAGCCGCTATCGTCCGATGGAGGTGGAGGCGGCGGAGGGATGAATGCTGGGGGAGGCTTTGATGGATCTTCGCCCCAGTCTTCTGGGGGTATGAGGTTTAGCATCGAGCCAGCGAAGAAGAGGCGGGGGAGGCCAAGAAAGTACACCCCCGACGGCAACATTGCGTTGGGACTGTCTCCTACTCCGATTTCTTCGGGGACCTCGGTGGGCCTTGCCGATTCGGGTGGCGGTGGGACCCCCGGGGTGGCATCAGAACCGTCTGTCAAGAGAAATAGGGGACGGCCGCCGGGTTCTGGGAAGAAACAGCTCGATGCATTAGGTAATGGCTTGTGTGTAAATATATATGTTTTTGTGTTTGTTTGTTTGTGAATAGGTTTGTGTCTGTGGGTGTGTTGTAATAATTTCTTGAAATGAGCAGGAGGAGTTGGAGGGGTCGGTTTTACGCCACATGTGGTTACAGTGAAAGCAGGGGAGGTATTCAGTATAATCTTGACTACATTTTCATTATTTTGTATTGTTTACCTGTTTTAGGAATGGAGTATTGGATTAATGTTGTTGAGATGGATCATTGCTTGATGAACTACAATGTGATCACACTTATTATTTGATGGCTTATAAAATAGTTTGCATATAGATAACAAGTAGAAAGTTTAGAAGTTTTATGGTCTTGCCACGCAGTTTATTTTGCCTGATGGTTGAATCAGAAGAGAAATACATTTAATCTTCTATATATATTTACATATTTATATTATCTTGTAATTCATTGGAAATATCAAATGAGGTTGTTTTTTCGTTTTTTTTTCCCTCTATTTCAGTGGAAATTGGGAGTGCACATTTTTTAAGTTCTAGTGTTCTACTACTGCATACATCGTACTAAACATTAATGATCCTATGAGATTGCCCATATGGTTGAATCCCACAATGGAACTAGGAGGGATTTAGATAGGTCTGGGACGTGATAACATCATGGCGGGAATCAATAAGTTGTATCTGAAATCAATAAGTTTTATTCAGAATGAATAATTTCTGGTTACTCATATGGGCACTTGTTCAGAGACATGCTAAGATTGGGTTAATAGCACATAGCAAGAAATTCTTTTTTGTTATTGGTGTTACACTTGCTGCTCGAAGGTTGACCTATGGTTTTATCATGTGAGGAGAAGGAATAAAGGTATGGGTGAATTGGGCATAGAGTTTACTGGATGGAGGACAACTCAGAGTGTTACTAATGATTTGATTTTAATTGTGGAGAGTTCATTTGACAATTTATTTTGTATGACCAATCAAGACCTTGGAAGACATGATCAGGCTTTGATGACATTGCTGATTTAAGATGTTTGAAAATATAGAAGGTTGTTTAGCTAATATCTAAATTGAATTACCTGCATGCTTAAAATAACTGTTTGCCTGGCATTTATGCACTTGGATTGCATTACATTGGGAATTCTAACAGGTGACAACTTAGTTGGAATGGCAAATTGTGGTGCCTGGTTCTTTATCTTTTTTCTATGTGTTGAATGCAATATCAGTGCATACCATTCTTCTGCAGTTCTTGTGCAATTTTCAGGTCTTCAATCTGTGGATTATTCTGTTATCTATTTAAGGATTGGAAAATGATCGCCGAGCATGACAGTTTCTTATCTGTGGACTGCTTTTTCAATTTCTTCTTCTTCCATTTGTTCCCACTGAGTTAATGCCTTTCTTTGGTGTTCATCTACCACTTTTAGTTTCCGATATCTAGTACTACTTGTCTGCTTGTTCTGTTATTAATTTTTTTTTTACTGTGCATATTTTGCAAAGTTTTCAACTAAGTTAGTTAATATAATGGTGTGTGTCAGCATCATGCTCAGTTTTCCATCTTCAAATATGAAATATTGCTAAAACCTATGGCATGCAAGCTTATTTTTGCTTATATTATGCAGGACATAGCATCAAAGATTGTGGCTTTCTCACAGCAAGGGCCTCGAACAGTTTGTATTCTCTCTGCAAATGGTGCCGTCTGCAATGTTACACTTCGCCAGCCAGCAATGTCTGGTGGGACTGTGACTTATGAGGTATGTTTGAGATCCATGACTCCATAATTTCCATTTGATAAAGTCTGCCCATATTATTAAAATGAGTGTAAACCATTTTTGAGATCATAAATAAAGTTCTTTTATCTGGATTATGGTCTGAAATTTGTGGTCTTCTCCACTATTTTTGGCATACGGTGGGGAAGACCACTATGATGTTGTAGATTTTATCCTCTCAGTAGTTGAGCTTTTTTAGCTGCAAAAGAGCTGTCAAGTAATTCTAAATGACCATGACACTGTCATTCTTGATTCCAGATGCATTTATTGTGTGTCCCAAATGTGCATGGTATACCCTAATTTCTCATTGATTAACCTTGACATATCTAGTATGCTTCTGCAATTAATTATGGGGTATGGTACCCAGATAGGCTGCTGTAACCATTAATTTGCAAAAACAAGAATGCATGCTGTTTGAGACAACAGTTTAATGGGCTTGGTTGCAGTTTAAGACGCAGACAGCATGTTGTTGACTCAAACATGAAGTCATGTCTAATGATGGTGGCCATGTATAGGGAATCAAAGTTCTTTTGTTCCTAATTAATGCATGAAACATTCGTTACCCAAGGGTTACTTTTTATGCCCTATGAAATTTCACATGGTTGCCTAGTTCTGCTTGTGTTAAAGGTCGAAATTTCTGGAAGAAAAAGGGTAGAAATTTGATGGCTTGAATTTTGCTTTTAAAAAATCTGGAAGGTACCATCAAGTTCTCTGTGATTTGCAATTAAAGCATCATGGCTTCCATTTTGTCCTTATTTATAATGAAATGAGAACTTTTATGTGGAAGCAAGCTTTGTAGAGCTCATTTTATACACTGCAAATGGTGCTCTAGAATAATTTTCATGAGACCATAGGTTTAATTCATCGCTGGCATGAGTTCAAATAGTCCTTGCTATCCACATTATGATTTTGTATCTGTGCATGTGTGTTTGGGTTCTGTACATTGTAATACCTTCTGTCTCTTTTATCCTCTCATCATGACTTTGTATTTTCTGTTTTGATGATCCTAAGCTTGTCATATGCCATCATATGCAGCATCTGTTACACAAGACTGTTTAAAATCATAATAAAATATCAAGTGATACTGGTGCTCTTTGTCAAACAAGTGATGAAAACTCTGACTTGAGGCATGGTAGAACTCTATAAACAGTCCACATTGGTGAACTTTTGAAACCTAAATTTTTGTTTTGTTTTCTTTTTTTCTTTTTGACTCGTGGACTTGGACTATATAGCATGCATTTAGTACTGTTGTCCGTTTTCGTGGGGAACTTTATGAATGTGATGTGGTTTCAACCATCTGTTCTTGTGTGTCCAGTTGTATATAGTGTAAGGTATGGTTGTGTAGGGTACATGTGACATGATTACCTAGGGTATGATCAGAGCAGATATGCTGAGGTATGCGTGATTTTGCCTTGACACTTGCAATTAGTGTGCCTGTCCCAAGAAGGCACTGTTGTGATGTCAGTTTTGTGGCTAGATATTGTTTTGGTTTGAACTTATTCAAAAACCTAATGTAAAACATAATTTTACCAAGTTTAAAACAAACCATATTTTTGAAACCATCAAACCAAACTAAATTGTCAAATATGGTTTGGTTTGGTATTGTTTGCAATTTAAACCAAATAATGCAGACCCCTAATTCATACTCGTATGCATTGTGGAGTTGTGTGCTGACTTCCCTTCTTTACTGTCATATTCTTGTTTGCAGGGTCGATTTGAAATCATTTCTTTATCTGGCTCCTTCCTGCTCTCTGAGAAAAATAGTAATCGCAGCAGAACCGGTGGCTTGAGTGTGTCACTAGCAGGGTCAGATGGTCGAGTTTTGGGTGGAGGAGTGGCTGGGATGCTGATGGCAGCATCACCTGTACAGGTACCATTGTGTCTGTATCTTACCTTTGTTGTGCACCCATGAAACAACATAGTGTCAGATAATTGTTTGCTATCTTTAGCTGTTGAGAAGTCTGTAACATTCAAAAGCCTGGAAAACACATGATTTTATCCATTATTTGTGTTTAAAACATTCCTTCCCTGTTGTCTGTCAGGTCATTGTGGGAAGCTTTGTTACCGATAAGAAATTGAAGTCAAACACCTCAAAATCTGGGGCTTCTTCTGTGCCACCAGGTCAGACATTGAACTTTGGTACACCATTGACAACAGCAAGCCCTCCTTCTCAAGGAGCCTCTAGCGAATCTTCTGACGAGAATGGTGGTAGTCCTCTTGATCGTGGTCCTGGAATCTACGGTAATGCTGGTCAACCTATGCATAATATGCAGATGTATCAACTATGGGCTGGCCAAAATCCACAGTGATCAGACGGCTCAAAAATTTGACAATATGACATGGCGATCCTACTTGCACAGCACATTGAGATCAAATCCTAATGCTAACGGAATTCCGAATACAAATCTTAGATCGGCCTTTTCTATATATTTTGAATGCTTTTTCTAGAGTGAGGTTTTCTTCTTTAAGTTGTTCCTTTCCTCTTACTTCGATCTTGGCTTGGCTACCATCAGATAGCTGAATGCCACCTTAAGTTAGGAATGTCTTGGTTGAATTTGCTATTTAGGTGTATTAGTTTTAGCTCTGTGCTTATGTTCCCAGTTTATGCGCTTAATATGTTTGGAGAGCCAGGAAGCCACATAATTCCTCACTAGATTCAAATGTTTTTCCACTGAAAATGACTCGTTGGGTTGCGTTGATCCTCTTCCTCCTTTTTAGACTCTTTTTTTTGGTTACTGACGATTGATATTAGATAAATCCCAGAGAATTTGAACGTGAGACGAATAGGTTCATAAGATGTTTCTTTCTTGCTAGTCTTCTATTTCATGCCACAGATGAGTCTACCTGGAGCCAGCGATGCTGGGATGAGAAAGATGGGGGCAGCTTGGAGGGTCTAAAAGTCCAACCCAACCAAATTCATTATTTGCGAATTCAAAAGCCTGATTGAAGAGGCGCGCAGCAAGGAAAAGGAAGAAAAGGAAATTACTGATTAAGTGGACTAGTCATAATGTAATATTAAACTATTGTAGTAATAATAAAATATCACTCTTATATTCAAATGAATAAAAGTCCAGCAGGCTAATTGATAAAATAGATCAATATTTTCTAGATACACAAATAATCTGATTACAGACAATCTGCTTATTTTCTGGTGGATGACAACAATGTGGAATGATTTTTTTCCTTAGTTACTTGTATTTGTGTTGTTACTGTGTTCTTTTGTTTGTAATCGTTCCTCTTTGCCTAACTTAGTCAAACATAAAAAAGTCTCAATCAATAGTTTTTACCAAGAAATCCCACTTCCCCAAAGTAATATAGTGATTTATCTTGTTGGAGCAAGCAAAACGACCCATCAACATTGCACCTGTAAACTAAAAATTGAAATTGAAAATTTAACAACTCAAATCAATTATCTATGGAGAGAGATAAGGATAGATAAGGAGGTTACGAGAAAGAATAATTACCTAGGGCTTGCAATAGATGGAAAAAATAGCAATTGATATAATCCTCCTTTTTTTTTTTTAAGTTTTTTGGAACAGCAATACTAATCATAGGACCTTTTCATATGTTTCCATGAAGAAGAGGCTCAACGTAAATAAATTGGTCCCTTTTAAGCCATAGCTATTTGTGGGTAATATGTGAGGAATAGGAACTATGTATAAGAGAGAAGCCAAAGAGAGAAAGGTAATTGTAAATAAATAATTTTTAATTAAATTATTTATTCAAAATTAATATAAGTGAATAATATAATTTAATAAAAAATTAAATATGAAAAAAATAATTATTTAATTAAGAAATAATTCTATTAATAATATATGAACATGAAAATTATTGATAAAAGTCAAGAAAGAAGGGTATAATATAAATGTTATATGTGAGTAATTAATAAGAAATTAAGGAGAATAGTAGATATATAACTATAATAGAACAAATTTTATTTTTGGTAACTAAGACTTTTTACTCTAAAAGAGACATTTATCATATAGCTAGGAATAAAGGGGAGTTGATAGAAAATATATTATTGATATAAGATTAGATGGTCATAATACCTATATTGATTTCCTCCCTAGAATTGGGGAGCCTCCCTAAGTTTTCCTAAAATGCTTTGATGGATCATGGTATGACCAATAGCCTAGAGAGGTTTATACAATTTGTCACCAAGTTTTTACAAATGAAACAAGTTTGATTAAGTTTTGATTAAGTTGGTTGCAGAACAATTGTGTCATGTGACTTGGTTGGATTTGATGTTCATGTCACCGGTTTCCAGTTAGACCTCTCAAGCCAGGTTAGGTTTGGCCTCCACTTGTCGAGGAGGAAATAAAACATTAGCTAACAAGCAAAGTTGATGTTATTGACAAAGAAATCATTATTGTCCAAATAAAGAAATGTATCAAATTCATTCACGACGTTCTTTTAGTACAAAAAGTAAATTAGAATCAAATTAGTGTGACTTAAATGATACAATATGGTTACTTTCTTCTACACATTTTAATAATGCATCTAAATGATAAGAAATTAGTCTTTCTTTCCTCTCTCTTTATCTATATATATATATATATATATATTAGACATAATCTTTTTATATATTAGTTACAAAAAGAGAATATTTCTACTTCATATAGACTATAATTCAATTTATAAGATTTTTTCTTATTGATTAGTATGATCTATGACATAGTGGCCATTAGCATAATAATCTTCCTATTTTGAATTTTTTGTTGATAATTTCTCTACCAACTAAGTTACAGCTCACGCCAACACCCTCCCTTAAGTTAGTGCATAAATATTGCTTATGTCCAACTTGTCAAAAGAGTTAGAGAATGTCTTGCTTATTATTATTTTTGTGAGAATATTTGTAAATTAATCCTTTGACTCCATGAATGGAAGTGGTATAACCTTCACCTTAAACTTGTTTTTTGATAAAATGTCAATAACCTCTACATACTTCATATGGTCATATTAAACTAGATTTTAGTTAATTTTAATAGCAAACTTATTATCACAAAATAAGTCTATAACCAATTTTGACATGAGCCCAATTTCTCTAAACAATCTCTTAAGTTAAAGTAATTCATAAATACTTTTTACAATATCTTGAAATTCAATTTCTACTCTAGATAAAACAATTACCTTCTACTATTTACTTCTCTATGTAACCAAATTCCCACCAGTAAAAGTTTGATAGCTTAATGTGGGATTTTCTATCAACAACACTCCTAGCCCAATTTTTTTTTTTTTTTTGTATATTCTTCAAGATGCAAATAATTATATTTTTTGAACATTAGCCCTTTTCTTGGAGAGGACTTCAAGTACTTTAGGAGTTTAAATATTGCATTCATATGATCTTCACTTAGATTATGCATAAATTGACTCATCACATTTATAAAATATGTAATATCTAGTCTTGTGTGGAATAAATAAATTAACTTCCTTATCAACCTCTAGTACCTCTCTTTGTCTATTAGCTTTTGATCCACACATTCTTCCACCCCATGATTTTGTATGATAAATGTATCCACCGACTTGCATTCAAACATCCTTATTTCGGCCAATAAGTCAAGCATATATTTCCTCTAAGATAGAAACATACCTTAATTTGACTAAGCAACCTCAATGTTAAGCAATTATCTTAGTCCATAAAGATTTTTTATATCAAATTTTGTTACAAGATACCTTTCTAAATTAGTAATCTCTTCTTTATTATCTTCTATAATTATCATAACATCCATATAGATAATAAGAACTATTACTAACCATTTTTTATACTTAAAAAATAAGGTATGATTGACATTGATTTATTTGAAACTATAATTGCCCATTGCTAAATTAAATCTTCCTAACTATGCTTTTAAGGACTACTTTAATCCATATAACACCTTTTCTAGTTGACATATTATCTTATCCATAAAGGAGACGCCAAAACCAAGTAAAATTTCAATGTACACTCCTTTGCTAAACTAATTTCAATGTACACTTCCTTTGCTAAACTCTCATGCAAAAAGACATATTTTACATCAAATTGGTCTGACGGTCAATCCAAGTTAGTATCAAGAGATAACAGGACTCTTATAATATTTAACTTTGTTACTGGGAAGAATATCTCTTGGTAGTCTATACCATATGTTTGAGTGAATCTTTTTATGATTAGTTTTGCCTTATATTTGTCAACTAATCCATCTACCTTATACTTAATTGAAAACACTTATTTACACCTCATTGGTTTATTCCTTTTGAGTAGAACCACCAAATTCCACGTAGAATTCTTTTGTAATGCTTCTATCTTATCATAAATTGCTCATATCCACCTCAAGTCTTCCAATGCTTTTTGTATGGTTTCGGGTACTCACCTACTAGACAACTTACTTGTAAATGCCTTGAGAGAAGGAGATAATTGTTTGAGTAGTAATAAGATTTGCAATAAGATACCTAGCTTTTTTCCTTTCAACATCTGGTGAGTATCATTATGGTGGCACTCCTCAATTCTTCCTTTAAGGTAATTTCTAATCACATATAATACTAAATTTATCAATAAAAGAGTTCATAGATGGTACCTCGATGACATTCTCTAGAGACTGGTCATATACTAAACAATAAGGAAAAGATTGTTCAGGTTTAAAGGAAATTATTTCTTATTTAATGGCCTCCTTCTCTCAAAGTTCTAACCTCCTATGATCCTCTTTAGGTTTAGTTAGAACAACATTTTCTTATGTAGAAACAATATTTTCATGTGTTAGAATAATACTCTCATGTGTTAATTCCTCCCTAATTGACTCTTTTTACTTAAATTTTATGCAATACTCTTCAAAACCAAGCCACAACCTCATATTCTCTAGTAATTATTAAAGGATATGACTTAGGTTAAAAGAAATATTTTGACTCCATAAAAGACACATCCATAGATATATACAACCTTCCTAAAGTTAGATTATAGCATCAATATCTTTTTTTTTTATTTATTTCCTTCATACCTCTAGAAAAATGCAGTTAACAGAGTGTAATTCTAGTTTTATCTATTAGTTTTTGTAAAGATGGTCATAAACTACACAACTAAGCACTTTAAATGGAATCATCAAACAACATAAGATTACTTTATACTAAAAAAGAACTTGTAAGGGAGTTTTGAAATTCAGAACTTATCATATAAACAACAATTGTCATAACATCTACCTAAAACCTTTAGGGCATATGTGCAACTATTAATAAGGATTTGGTTATTTCTAAAATTTGTTTGCTCTTTCTCCCTGTAATTCTATTTTGTTAAGGAGTCTGTAGGTATAAAGTTTCATGTATTAACTCATACTTCTTAAAATATTCTTGAAAGTCTTTGTTCATATATTCTTATGTATTATCTAATTAAAACAATTGAATCTTTGCAAAAAAAGAATTTTTTTTTTACCATATTATGGAATGTATAAAAAACTTCAAATACCATAATCTTATTTTTTAATAAATAGAGTTAAGTCATACAAGTGCAATGATCAATAAAAGTAATAAACCATCAAATGCATATGGATTTTAGGACCAATGCTAGCCCCCAAATAATAGAATGAACTAACGCAAAAAGTGATTAACATCTACTTATACTTATAAGATAAGAAATATGTTGACTTTTTGACAACAAACAAATTTTACATTAAAAGTTCAATCCATGGAGTTTTGTAAACAAATTCAAGAATAAATACTTCAAATAACAAAAGAATGGATGACCTATACAATGATGCCATAACCTTAGCTATTATTATTTATCATCAACTTAACCTATTAGACCTACTTAACTAAGAGAAAAATCATCCATATAATATAACTTCTCTCATTTAGTACCATACCCAATAATCTCCTTTGTGAGAATGTCTTGAAACAAGTAGAAATCTAGGTATATCAATATACAATAGTTCAAGTTTTTATTAATTGGCTTATAGATAATAATTTACTTTTAAGTAAAGGAACCAAAAGAGTGTTTGAAAGAGAGAGAGTAGAAGGTAATTCCACTTTCTTAGCTCCTACAACTAGATAGGCTCCACCATTTGCATTAACTACAAAAGATCTCTTTGATTTTAAATAGGCAACAAAATCCTACAAATAAAAAGTCATATACTTTGTTGCCTTAAAATTGATTATCCACTCATATTTACCTGGTTCTGTTATTAGCTCTAATTTGTTTCCCAAAGTAACTAGTGTCACCCTTTAAGAATTGAGGTCATATGATACAATCCTTACCTATAACATAAAAGATAAACCTTATCCATATTTTGTCATTATAGTTCGGCCTAAATTTTTTTCCTTTCCCACCATCATGCTTCTTTTTAGCTCTTAACTCATGCTACTAATCTGAAAACTCATGTATTTTGAAGCAAGTTTCTTGGGTATGTTTTGAGTTCTTATAATAAGAGCATCCTTCTCCATCTATGAAAGTTTTAGACTTTATTAAGGTAGTTCCTTAACCGAGATTAATTTGTTGAAAAGAAGGCTAATTTGACCTTTTTTTGACACTATAGCAACGCTTTGTGTCCCATCTCTATCTCTCTTTAATAACATAACGACTTACTGAAAGGTCTTCTTTATGGACTAAAGTGTATCCTTGTTCGATGGTTAGCAATGGTTTGATCTGGAGAACATCTTCTTAAATTTTATCTAATCGATTATCTAATCTATCCAAAAAAGTATAAACCTTATTCTCCCAAATGATAGAATTATACTTTTTAACATTTGTCTCGCTGTCTATGAGGTTTAATATGCAAAAATCAATTTCTCTCTTAAGACCTTGGAGAGTATTGTAATATGCTTTTATAGACCCTCATCCTTGCTTCATTCTTATGAATTTTCTCTTGAGGTCATATACTTAAGACTTGTATGCACCATCAAAGAATGTTATAGTAACAATATCTTATACATCCTTTGCTGTTAAAAATCTTATATAATTTCCAATCAATTTAGGATTTATAAAGTTAATTAACCAACCCTTCATAATTGCATTTTTTGTCCTCCACTTCTTAAAAGTTAAGTCTACTCTAAAGGTTAGGGAAGGTATCCACTTATGTATCCCAATTTGTCTTTGCTTGAGATATACATCTTGACAACCTCAGATTAGAGGTCATAATTGGTACTATCTAACTTGACACCAATTATAATCGTTTCAAGATCATGTCACAACGAAGTTAGGTCTTAGTTCAAAATTTATGATATTCTAGTAAATAAATCTACAAGGATTAAAACCTTTTTATGAAAATCCATCACTTCATATAGAGAAGCCTTCTTCATGATGGAAGAAATTTCTTCTATTATCATTGATTTTTTTGGTATTTAGGATCGTGTGCTCTGATATTATGATAAGAAATTAATATTTATTTATATATGTGTGTGGATGGTTTTTTTTTTTTCTACACATAATGTCTATATCTTACTTACAAAGAAATGGAATATCTCTACCTAATATGTAATATAATTCAATTTACAAATTTTTTTCTTATTTATTAGTAAAAATCTTTAGCATAGTTATTACTTGTATAACAATCTTCCTATTTTGAATTTTATTTAATAATTTTTTTATCAACTAAGTTATACCTTACCCCAATACTAACCATTAAGCATTTGCTTTTGGTTACGGACTATATTTATATTCCAAATTAGAAAAGAACCAAATTTGAGAGTAGTCTACTAATGACATAGGTTTTAAGGTGTATAATTTGAGAATTAAGAATGATTGAGAAAAATGAAACATACAAATTAATTCTCAAAGTTAAAAGAGATGAATTTGATTTAATTCAAGTAAATTTATAATGTTAAACTAAATTATGATAATAGAGTTAAAATGTACAAATTAAAATTGGTTGCAAAAAACTATACTTAATAGCTTGGTGTTTAATATATAAAAATCTTTGCATTGGTGGCCAGAGATGACATAAGTAGAATCTTTTTAGAACTTGCAGCATAAAACAAATAATATATATATATATATATATATATATATATATATATATATATAACCCATGTGCAGACGGAGGGAGAGGCAGTACTTCTAAAAGCTGGAACTTGGACCTTGTTGGGCTGGAATTTGCTAATTTGGCAGGCTTTTGGAAGAAGGATTGCTGGAACTCGGCTAGGCCTGATGCCTTGGATTAGAGCTTAAAGAGATTGAGCCTTTGGACGGCTTATTATGCCCCCTTGAATTATTGAAGACTATGGGCTTTGTAGTTAATGTACTAGGCCTCGAGTTGGACTTTTATTGGACTAGTAATTTGGACATGAAATTTGTAATCGGACTTGGACTTAAAAATATATTTTCCATCTCATTTCAACCGAAAAAAAAAAGAAAAAAACAAAGAAAGTATATTGAATTTCAAATCTGTTATCCAGAATGAGTTTTTGCAGGAGTAGGCATTTATTCACCAACTAGAAGGCTATGACTGAATTAATGATTTATTTTGATATTGAAATATTTTATCTTTATAGTTTTGGTACTTTAAGTAACAAAATATTTTGGTATAAATCTTTTTTAAAAAAATAAAAAATAATAATAAAAAAAAAACTAAAACCTAAGACCATGTCAATGGGTCGACTGATTCAATCCAGATTAATGATCTAACTAGATTTTTTAAGTAATAGAATTTGGTGTAGGGTTTGGTACATCAGTCAAACCGGTTGTTTCGTCAGAGTTTAATAACTATGGTTAAAAATGTTCTTGGGTATTTGGGAGAAACAAGGAGCTAGGTTTCAGGTTTGATGTTGGAAATAAATTTGAATTGTATGATTATAGAGACTTTGATTGGGGAGAGAATGTTGATGGCACAGAGTACTTCTAGTTATTGTTTTTCCATTATCACAGTGGTTATATGCTAGAACCTTAGGAAACAAACAGTAGTATCATTGTTCACAGTTGATGCTAATTATGCTGAAGTTGTCTCTGCTGCAAATCAGGCCATATGGATCATAAGGGTGCTAATAAATTTGGGAAGTACAATGCAAGGCCTGATTGAGGTTTTTTTGGTATAGCACATCAACATTTGAACCAAAAAAAGAAAAAGTAAATCAAATATCATGCATCGAGAGAACTTCAAACACTGTAATAAATCACATTTATCTGTCGCAGCTTAGAAGGGCAAGTTGCTGATATTCTTACAAAAGCACTTCCAAGAGACAAGTTCTATTTTCTAAGAGCAGATTTGGAGTTTCAAGCTTCAATTTCAAGGAGGGGTGAAAGCGAAATTGCATTTTATGTCAATCTTTTTTTTTAATTTTTTTTATCTATCTCGGAATAGCAATTAGTAATAGCTTTTCATTAATGGATCAAGTCTTCATAAGACCTAAACAAAGCCTGAACTGATCTCTTCGTACAGCCAACCTGAAGTTACTAAGCAGATTCGCAAAGCCTCCAGTGTACGCTAACATTGACATTATCAGCCAACACACTTTTTTATGTCAATCAGATTGCACACACTATGATTAAAGCCTTTCCAAGAGTTAAGTTTAATTTTCTTAGAGCCGTGCTTGGAGATTGCAGGAAAAATCTCAAGGAATGTTAGAATTTGAGATTATTTCTAGAAACTTGATGGAGCTGTTAATGTTGGAATTGGTAATAACTACTAGAAGATGAATAATATATGTAAACAAACAAAATTGAACTTGACAGAACATTGTATTGGTTTAGAGGGATAAAGGATTAACTCCCTTTTTTTTTTGTTATCATCTAATAGTGTACAAAATTATAAATATGACAAAAACATTAAAATAACAATTTCAATTATTAATTTATTAGTCATAAAGTAAATTAAGAATGACTAAAAAAAAATTGTGAGTATTTACCACATTTTTTTGTTAAAATTTAATGATGTAAGATAATTATTTAAAAAAATAATATAAAGTATGAGATTATAAAATATAAAATATTATATTTTTAAATATATAGACTAAAAATAAAATTGTTATTAAAATTATCGTTATAATATTAACCAAGTATTTGTAAAGATTTTCATGGAAATAACTTGAATTGTTAATAATTTTTTTTTTGTTTTTGAAAAAGTAAAAAGAGAAATTTGAAATTAATTATTTTTTAAAAAATAAAAAAGAAGATATTAGAAGTATTTTTTTAAAAAAATAAATTTTAGAATTTTGTCAATATATTTTCATAGTAGTTTAATAGTTAGTTATTATAATTTAACAAATTCATATTAATAATATTTTTTACATCTATTTAAAATTTACTTAATCACACTTCAATTTTTTTTTTCTCTTTTGATCACACGTTGATGCTCTCTAACTTGTTCTCTTTTTCTAGGGTATTCAACGTATAAAACGAAGAGTTCTTAAGACACTATTGTAGACTTCTAAAGCTAAACTAATTGTTACGATTGAGATCTTTTTTCAGAAAAAGAGTCAATCAAAATTTAAAATCAAATTTAGAAAAAAAATTGAATTTTTTTTTTTTAACTTCATTAAAATACACACGCACGCGCTTATAAATACATATAGATATAAACATCATACTTGCTAGGCAAACCCACCCGCTTTAGTCCAAGAGGAATGGGCTCTGCGGCTTCAATTAGTTTCTGCATTGGACACCCCGTCACTGCACCTTTTGCAATTTCTTCAGGCCAATAAAAAGAATTTAAAATATTATATTTTACTTTTAATGATTATATATAACCCATTAAATTTTAAAGATATATTGATACAAAGAGTAGAGTAAAGAGAGAATTAGAAATATTTGAAAAGTCATCTTTTATTAACACTTATAAAAAATAATGATATCTCTTAATTTATTAAGAATTTTAATTAAAAGTTATATTTTTTTTACTAATAATTAATAGAATTTAAATATATGTTATTTTTATTAAATTATTTGTAATTTTTATTAAATATCACGTAAAATATCAGTTGTTTTACATTTTAACCAATAATTAACCCAATTCAAATTCAAATATTTTTACCTATATAAGGTGAGTTATAATCAATTATTATATAATAAGCTTATATTATGCAAATCATGAATTGATACATAATCTAAAAATTCAGACCTCAATCACTCAAAAATGGAAAGACAAATCACTCAATCATGGAGATAACATCAAAACCTTACCATACAAAACACACGATCCTAACATACAGGAGAGTTCATTGCCGATCACAAGGACAAGCGCGGCAATGGGATATCAACAAACACATTGAGAAAACGCGTTGCACGCAGTCAAATGGCCATACATTGGTTATTCACCGCCAACCTGGTTGTGTGAGGAGCCGCCCCAATTAATCGGTTCCGACGGCTCAACAACAAGTTTGACTGACTGCCTCTCTTTAGGTTGGAATTAGTTCCCTCCACTGAAAAATGTTTGACTCCTCTCTCTGGTTGATTAATGTACAGATTTCAACCCCGAGACATGTATCGTTTCTTCTCGTAAAGAGTTACGCGGGAAGACTGGGTTTTTCTTACAGAGTTTTATCGTTTTATTGACTATTTTTCCTGGACGATATGGTCACACCTTGTAATTAATACCTTTGTATAGACATGAAGATCAATTTGCTCTTTTTTCCTTTTGTAATTCTTCAAAACCATTGTTACATTGATACAATTGTATGCATGTTAATCTTAAATTCATTTGTTTATTATTTTTCTAAGATGTTCAAATATTTACAAGAATCCGTGTGACCTACGTCATGTCAGCATGCTTAAGATTATGTGGAGGATTGGCCTCCTAGATAAATTTTTAGATTTTTGATCAATTCTTTTTTTAGATATTCATCATCTTTTCTTTTTCCTCAACCATGGTAACCTTTCAAGAGCTGAATCTGAAAATCTCAATGTACTTACCATAATCTTGGTGAGGGTTAGGCCCAAGAGCATTATTGAGCTTCATTAATTATAACTGTCACTTCGATTTTTTTTTTTAATTAAAACAAATTAGAACAAACAAGGGAACTGTTGGTGCCATGACTGAACTCTGTCGTTCTTCGTCACTTTGTCCTTCTTCGACAATGTGGTTTAACCTAATATTATTCAATTTACAGTTATCAATTTGCAATAATAATTTGTGCTAATTACAATAGTTTTGTTCTTGAAAAAAATAAAATAAAATTTTCGTTAAGTAAATGACTACGACATATAATTCGTTCAAACAAAGAAATCCAAGTCTCTTCCATGATAATAAACCAAAGGGAAACCAGTACGAAGACGGTGCGGGATAGATGGGAGAGGGGAAGAGACTGAGGTAGCAGTGGATCATACTTATTAAAATATTTTTCTTTTTTCAAAATTTTAGTTTTTCACGGTATAATTTATGATATGCAAACAAATGAGATAAATTTGCAAACAAGCATCATGCGATATGTAATTAACTATCAAAAAGTGCATTTTATATCTAATTGTATGAAGATTTACTTTACTTGTTTGTAGATCATATACCTTTTTAGCAAAAGATTTTAATTTTCTTTAAAAAAAATTGTTTTAATAATTGAGACTCATTGTCACCTCAACCCTGCGCGTCCATGCAACTGAACTCAAAGTCAAAATCATTTCTTTTCAACTCTATACAAACACTATAGCGGTGGCATGTGAGTCCAAAATTCAATATGGTGTGTGCCTTAAGAGCGAAGAACACTGTATGATTGTTTTTGATACTCGGCTGATAGGCTTCTTTTCACTAAGATTGAATAGAACCGTTCTACATACATATAAATTATCCTTGTATTTATGTAATTTTTAAATTTATGATATTTTGTTAAAAGATATTAATAAAAATTTAGTTAAATGTTGATATAAAATCTTGTTATTCTGTTATATAATGAAATTAATACCCACCCTTAATGTTGGTAACATTTAAGAAAATTTGAAACTCTAACTAATTATTATGTTAGAAATAACATCACTGCAACACTTAGCAAACAAAATATTGCCTTTTTAATGTTAATTTATTTACTTTTTATTACAAAATAACAACATCAGAGTGAAGGAATAAAGAATATTATTAATTTATTCAACAAACAAAGAAAGTCTTGAAAAAAAATAAAAGGTAACAAAGAATAAAATATAACACTTTTCAATCTATAGTTGGAAAAAATTAAAAGATTTGAAATAACAAAACACTTACATTATAACTCGTGTCTTTTATTAGGTGTAATGAAATAAAAATAAACTAGTAGGGATACAAATAAGTTCTTATTTATATTATTTGAAATAAAAATATGTTAAGAGGAACTTAATTAAATTCTCATGCAAAAAGAAAAAAAAAATGTCATGCAGTTTAAGAAAATAAAATTTAAAAAACCAACATATTCTTATTTGGGAGCGTATTAAATGTGATTTTATTGATTATTTTTGATGAATTATGCTATTATAAGAATTTTCAAATATATTTTTTTATTAAAGAAAAAAATGAGATTTTAAGAATTAAAAAATTCTTTTAAATTCACATACTATTTTTTTTAGAAAAGAAAAGAAAGAGTCTACTTCTACTTAATATTTTTATTAAAAATGAAAATAAAAAAGCAATTCAACTTATAAATTCTTTTTGTAAAAAGGGAAAAATAAAATTATTTCCAAATTCCTTTTTTCATAAGTAAATTCTTATTTAATAATGTAATAAATAGAATTTTATGAATTATATTCAACCAATCATGTTATTATGGAGATTTTCTAATACTTTTTTTCTTCTTATTAAAGAAAAAAAAATTTGAATTTAAGAGAATTAAGAAAATAATAAGTAAATTTTTATTTAAGAGAGTAATGAGTGATAATTTTTTGTTTTTTATTTTCTTTTATTAGTGAAAATTTATGAAAAGTCGTTATATGGTTTAAAGAGAATAATTCAAGTTTTTTTTTTCTAAAATTCAACAATAAATATAAACTAGGGTTAAATCTGTACAATTTGCAAATTTATAGTATTTTGTTAAAAACAAATGTTATTATAAATTCAATCAGATATTAAAATGAAATTTAATTATTTTATTATTGTAAATAATATAATTATATATTAATATATAGATTCACACTTAATGTATGGAACTTATAAGAAAATATAATTTTTAATATTCTTATAATTTAAATCAAATTTATTAATATTCTTACCCCTATTTTCATTCATTTTGTTGATCATGTGTTTTAAATTATTTATTTAATAAGAAGTTAGTTTGTTATCTACCTTTCTTATTTTCATTATTTTTTTTAATTACTATAATCTATTATGATTTTCTACAAGTAAAGATATCTTAGTCATATATATAACAAAATTCTTCCTTTCAAGAGTAAGAATGCCCAATGGTTCTAATTATATAAGTATACCGACTAAAATGTTTAGTTTTATCAATCTTCTCGATCTCATATTTAAGTAAGAAACTCTTAAATCTTAATCAAAAAAGCAAATCACGTATATAGAAAGCTCTTAAATTGTAATAAAAGCAACAACTTACACACAAAGAGAAATCCTAAATTTTAAGGAAAAAAGCAAATCACTCACATAGAAATCAAGTGAGAAAGAAAGTATTTATGAAAAAAAATAAAAAATTTAAAATTAGTAAAAGACTTTCATTATAACCCTCTTTTTCATATTACATTATAATTATTTTATAATAGTAGAGAGATAGATTAAAAGAAACTTAAATAAAATCCTATTTAAACTTTTAAAGATGAAAATTTATGGATGATTATTTTATTACTTTATGCTATTAAAAAGAAATTAAATTAGTTTATATATTTAAAAATGTGAAAGCTAATATGTAACTAAATTGTAAGTAATTTTTTTTAAAATTTAAATGGTATAATTTTTTATTTTATAAGAAAAAGGAAAAAAAATAAAAAGAGAACTAAATTATTATTTTTTTTTCTATTTCAAAATATCTAATTGGAAAATTTAAAATTTAAATTGTAAGTTTAGGAGATTTTTTTTTATTTCTCTTAGTTTATAAATTAAGGAGAAGCTATCTTATGATAGAAAGAAAATAATTAAGACTTTCTTTTAGTTTTAATAACTATAATATACACTAAGTTTTGACTTATAATTGCATGGTTTTCTATTTTTTTTTTGTTAATATGAGTTTAATTTAATATTAAGATGTGCTCTAATTATTATTTTATTTTAAATAACATAACAATAAAATTACTATAAATATAAATAATTAACTCTTAACTAATGTGAATGATTACTAAAAAAATTAAATTTATTAATATTTTAAAATTTAAATTGAATTTATTTGTATTCTATATAGAACTCTTTTGAGTTTTGATATTCATATTTTTTTGGTTTGTTTTAAAGTTCTTAATTAATATGTTACTTATATTCCATATAGATATTAAAGAGTAGAAAAACTAAAAGTATTATAATAAAAATGTATATTAAACATTATTGTTTATTTAATATTAGTTATTCTATTTATAAAATAAATTAAATTATAAATATCAAATTTTTAAAATTTTTATACTATTTATCTTATTTATGAATTATTGGTTTGTGTCATAATTAATAAGAAAAAATTTTCACAAAGTTTATAATTGAAAAAAAAAGGATTTTTGGCAAAGAAATAATATAATATTTGTAATTAAAATATAATAATAGAATTAAATTATACTTTACATTCATATAAATTGGTATAAATTTTCATGCAAATCACAACCCTATATTCATTGACATTTTTAGTAAATCAAAATATATAATGCTACTACATATGCATTTTTTATTTTGAAAAATTACTTATAATTATTGATTTTCTCCCATTTTTGTGAATACTAATATATGCTAGCATTAAACTCATGTTATATCCAAATTTATCATATTTATTGAAAATATGTATTTTTATTTATGTTTTATTAAAAGAAAAAAAGAAAAAAATTTAAATTATAAGTATTTTTCATAAAAAAAATGAATTTGAGAGTAATTTAAAATAAAAAGAAAAAATTTAAAAATTATGAATAATTTTTTTTAGGAAAAAAGGTAAATTTAAAAATATTTTTTTCTCTAAAAAGATAAAAAGAGGAATTTATAATTTTTTTTCTTTTATTTTCCTAATTATTAGTATTTGTATTACACAAATTTAAAATATATGTGAAAAATTTTTAATTTAAAGATTGTAATTATGTAAATTAATAAAATTATATATATGTTGAAATTTTAATTCTATTAAAATATTAAAAATGATTAAAAATTAAAAATTAAATTAATATCAAATATTATAAATTTTAGGAATCAACTAAAATTATTAGAATGTAAATCAAATACTTTTATATTTTTAAAATTTAATAAATGTTATGATATAAGTATTTTATTGGTTTTTTCTACTTATACACTAGCATAAGACCTATCCCATATGAGTTTAATCATATTTGCTAGTAAATTTAATTTTACTTATAATTTATTTTAAAAAATAAAAATATACTCAAATGTTGAATATTATTTTTTAAAATAAATTAATAATATTTTTTTTCTCTAAATCTAGTTTAGGTTAAATTTGTTTTTATAGTCAATTAAATTTTAAAAAATAGTTAGTTAAATAAAATTAATTTTAGAATATTTTTATTTTCTTTAAGAAAACAAAAGAAATGAGGATTTGGGAGAGTTCTTTTTTTTTTTTTTGAGAAAATTTGATAGTAGTTTTTTTCCCAAGAAAAAATATGTAACTTTAAGATTTTTTGTTTTCATTTTTCCTTTTTCGGAAGGAAAGATTTAAGAGTAGTTTTATCTTTCTTTTAGTTTTTCTCCTTTATTGGAAAATTTTATAATTTTAGAAATTTAATTATAATTAAAATAATGTAATTTGATAAAATAATAAAATTTTTATTGGATTACAATTAACTTTATATCAATTGATTTATAGGATATTTCTTTGAATATAATCAAATTTTTATAATAAGATATTCTAATATAGTAAATTTGTGAATTTACTCTAAATCATGGTATAAATTAGCATTTTTTTGGGTCAAATTTAACAATATTTGCATATAAAAAATATAGATATAAATACATATAAATATGGTTCACAAGGGAAAGACAAATAGGGTTTTTTTTGTTTTTTTTTTAATTGTAAAGAATGGACGACAGATAAGGTTAAGAAGGGGACAAAATGTAGGGAAAAAAAAAAAAAGCAAAGAAAGAAGGGGAAAAATACTGGAAGGAGCTGTATGGCTGGTTTCGGCCCAACTCGTCTCAAGTGCCACCAAACAATAAATATATGTCATTGTCATCCCTCGAGTCGGCGATGACAGGTCCAATTCCAAATACCAGTCAAATTGCCGGCAATTCCCATTGGCAAACACTTAAAAAAGTACCTGTACAAAGTCCACATCTCATTTGCCTACAAAACCCTTTTGTTTGTTTTTGTTTTCTTTTTCTTTCTAGCCGTTGGTTGGCCAATTCAATCCGATCCCCGTCAACCCCGTTCTTGCCAATCCTTCCCTGTCACTTACCACTAATAAAAAAACGTTAATCACCCACTTTCGTCTATCTATCTATCTGTTATTACTTGGGACGCTCCCTTCTCTGTAATTAAGTCCCCTGTTAGAAGCTCTGTTACAAAAATATTTGATTGCCTAGATGGATTGCTTGGTCTTGCCTGCGTTATTAATCAAGAGGGGCTACACCGGCTCACGGCTAGGCTATCGGCCGTTGAACGACGGTGGGTTCCCCGAGTTTGACAGCCCGGTGACCGTGGTGGTGGGGCAAGAGAAGAGGGAGTTCTTGGTTGATCCATGTGTATTGCAAGAGAGCCCCTTCCGGTTGTTGATTGAAACAGCGAGCAAGGATGAAAGAAGACTTTTGAATGTGAGAAAAGAGGAGAAGGGAGTAATATTCTTGGATGTGGATGCTTTGTTGTTTGAGCACATGCTGTGGTTGATGCACAATGATTGTTCCTCTCTGTTCCAGCTTAATCTCAAGGAGATTATTGAATTTTATGGTCAAGATTTCTAGTGAAACAGACAAACAGATAAAAGGGAAGGTACTTCATACTTCGATTTTCTTTCACTGTGTAACTCAGGATTGGATAAAATATACTCTTATAATCATTCATTTTCTCTGTACTTGTTCTGCTAATTTAGTTTGATAGATATGTATATTGGCCAAAAAAATGCTTTTTGGATGAATGACCTGGAAATGTCAAAAGTACTTGAAACTTAGTTTGGATAAATAGCAGAGGCAACCATATGAACCAGGTTATCTTCACCTAGTTAAGCACTACGTTTATGTGTTTATTTATTTTCTTGTCGAAAAGGGATTATCGATTTTCTTGGTTGCTTTTTAACCCACCAGTTTCTTTCAGCAAAGAGACTAAATTTAAAGATTGAAAGAAACAATCCAATGCAGAACATAATTGGAAGAATGATTATAGGTGTTCTAATGAGAATTTAATTTTACTTATATGAATTGAAAAAATCTGCTATAAGATTAAAAGTTAATGATGTTGCAATCAATTTTTCATTTGGGAAGATCAATTTTTGTTGCATTGTTCTTTTTAGAAGAATGATGTTAAGTTGGATCATTTTATTTGGTTCATTTGCGTTGGATCATTGGAAGATCAAGAAGAAAAATATACAAGTTGGATCAAATTCAAAATAAATTATTCGAATATTTTGAATTTCAAATTAATCAAATTAAAAATTTATTCATTTATCAAATTTAAAATATAAGAAATTTTAAATCTTTTAAATTTTTAAATTTAAATATTTTAAATTATTTTGATTTTCAATATTACATTTCAACCAATACAAGTTAGATTGTGTCAAATTTCAATCAAATTGAATTGAATTGATTTATTCGGATAGAGTTAGCCAATGTCAACCTCATTCCTTCATGTTTTGCTAAAACATCAGAATCATGAACCCCAGGCAAGATACTTGGCTTATGGCAAAGGCAATTAGAGACTCAAAACTCTTATTCTACCCTCCTCCACTGCAACCCAATTAGATACAAAGTCCCTATCAAACTGTAAGTAGGAAACTGGACATAGCTATCGCTGACCCTAAAATATCGGTTGTTAAAATGGCCCACTCAAAAATATTTGGGAAGTTCTAACAAATTGGATTTTCAAGAGCTATGTGTAAGCCCAAATAAATTAAATTATTTTATCGCCTTTTACTTGAAATGGACATAGCATCAAATCCAACACTGAGACCAAGCATAAGACGACACGATGAAAAGGGTGTTAAGGTCGTTTCCTTGTGCATTTTGATGGGTTTGAGCCCATTTCTCGAATATCCTCATCTTCACCTATAATGGGTAATCCGAATCAAATAATTTCCTTGAAAAATCAGAGGGAGCGGGGTGTACAGTTCCCATGAATTTCTGGAGATTCTCGGTATTGCTGGCGAAACCGTACATAGAATGATTGGAACAGCCACATGCACACAGAACTTGGCGATCTCCAAAGCTCCCTGGCCATTTTCCACAAAATTTTCTCGCAACGCTTTTAAACAGAAACCTACAAAAATACCCCTGATTGGATTCAAAATCCCTTTTTTTTTTTTTTTATGAATTTTACAAATTAAAGTTAACCAACCTTAATTTTTATTAATTGAATTTCAAATTCGTGAAAATTTTATCGCTTTAATGATTTTAATATTTCAAATATGAAAATATTTGTACTCCTAACTTGACCAGGTATTATTGTTGCGTTGGCTTTGTCTCCGCAAATTTCCTAGTGACCTTACCCTCTTACCATGACGGAGACAACTATAATACACCGAACATTTGATAATTATCTGTACTGAATAATAATTATCGATGCCTAATAAAGTTTGCAATAGAAAATATGAATATATTTTTTTGTTTAAATTATCTATGTATCCATATTTTCATACCTTCATAATTTTGAGTGGAAAAAATTAATCAAAATAGTTCTCTAATTGTAATAGTTTATTATTTTTTAATAAAATTAGATATCTTAGTAATTAAAAATTCAAATTATCATTAGAGAATAGTTTTTCAATTTTGGGGTAAACTCATTTCCACTTCTCTCAAAGTAGATCAGGACAAAGTATGTGCCAAAACAAAACACAGGAACAAGTGAAGCAATAGGATATCAAAAACCCATTAAGAAAACGCATTGCATGCAGTCGTGTCAGGAGTCACCCAATTAATTGGTTCCGACAGCTCAACAACAATGTTTGACTTCCTCTCTTAAGTTGAAATTAGTTCCCTCGACTGAAGAATCTTTGACTCCTCTCTCTAGTTGTTGATCAATGTACACATTTCAAGTCCAAGACATTTATCGTTTCTTCTCGTACAAAATTACATGGGAAGATTGAGTTTTTCTCACAGCGTATTAGTGTTGTATTGACTATTTTTCCCGGAAGATATGGTCAAACCTTGTCATTAATACCTTTTGATAGATATGAAGATCAATTTGCAATTTTTCAAAACCATTGTTACATTGATACAGTTTTATGCGTGTTAATGTTAAAGTCATTTCTTTATTATTTTTCTTAGATGTTCAAATGTTTTCAAGAATCCGTGTGACCTACATCATGTCAGCATGCTTAAGATTATGTGGAGGATTGGCCTCCTAGATAAATTTTTAGATTTTTTATTAATTCTTTTTTTTTTATATTAATCTTCTTTTCTTTTCCTTCTACCATGGTAACATTTCAAGAGCTGAATCTAAAAATCTCAATGTACCCACCCTACTTCTTGGTCAGGGTTAGGCCCAAGAGCATTATTGGGTTCATTAATTATAACTGTTATACACGTTTTCCTATCTCTTTTTTTTTTCTTTTATTTTTTAAATTAAAACAAATTAGAACAGAGAGAAGGGATCTATTGGTGCCATGACTGAACTTTGCCGTTCTGCGTCCCATTGTCCTTCTTTGTCAATGTAGTTTAACCTAATATTATTCAATTTACATTTATTAATTTGCAATAATTTGTGCTTATTACAATAGTTTTATTTTTGAAAATGAAATAAAATTTTCGTTTAGAGGAATGACTACAGAATATAATTCTTTCAAACAAAGAAATATATGTCTCTTCCATGATCAATATTTGATGTACGCGGTGTCATTGCCGTGCGAGTCCATCCTAATCAGTAGACATCTGTTTCTTTTTGTCTAGATTGTCACTTGTACAGATCTGCTTGACTATTTGTTTATTTCAATCATAGCACCAATCTCCGATCTATAGAATTAATATTAGTATAATAAGAGGAAAGAGATGGGAAACGACGACCCGGGGTGGTCCTAGAGAATCAATTCTGTATAATAAAAGGAAAGAGATGAAAAATGACCCGGCGTGGTGGGTAAAGTTGTCTGATTGGCCCAGAGTCTCGTTGGAAGTAGAACTTGCCTCAGGCACGGTGTTATTCATCTAAAAACTGCTATAAGTCATCTCACAAAAGCAAAATCATTTTGTGTTATTATGGCTGCTTCTTCTTCTTCAGCTGATTTTCCTTCCTCATTTTATTGCTCTTCTGATTCTACGTCTGCGCAAGTTCATCCAAGAAAGTATGGGGTATTCCTTAACTTCAGGGGCAAGGACACGCGTGAAGGCTTTGTGAGCTTTCTCTATCGGGCTGTGAAGGACCGAGGGATCCTAGCTTACTTGGATAGTGTAGAGCTTGAGAAAGGTGCAGACATCTCCACAATTGTGGACGCAGTTCCAGACTCCAACATAGCGGTTGTTGTTTTCTCTAAAGAATATGCCTCTTCTTCATTTTGTTTGGATGAGCTTGTCAAGATTATGGAATGCAGGCAAACCACTGGATTACAGGTATTTATTTATCACTCTAATGATCTTAGGTTGATTTATTATACTCACAAGTCTCCAAACAATTTCATGCCTTGGTTAACAATCCATTAATGGGTTTTTATTTCTGCATGCCTTCTCCTGATGATTGGTATTCAAGCAGCTATTGGTTGTGTTCTACCGTGTAAACCCAGAAGAAGTAGAAAACCAAACTGGGAGTTTTTCAGGAGAATTCGATAATCACCGGCAGTCCTACGACGAACAAAAAATAGCTAAGTGGAGAACTGCCTTGAAGAATGCTGCCTTTGTGGGAGGATGGGATTATAATTCAAAGGACATCAGGTGATTAGGTTTTCTTTTTTACCTTGTTTGATATCTAATTGAAAATAGTATTTAATTCAATTATGAAATTAATCTCTTGGGTTGGTATATGTCCAGTTTTAGAATAAGAGAAACGGTGAGAGTAAGATAAAATAAGGAGATATTTAAAATGAAGTTGAGTAAAAAAAATAAAATTAATGATGTGCAATTGGCGTTTTTCTATTAATATAAATTAAACTCCTTTTTTTGTCCATTCAGTACTTAACTTTTAAAATTTTTAGCGATATTCATACTGTATTTGTGAGTTATATTAATACTATATCTGTGAGTTCCTTTCAAACTAATCTGTCAATTAAATGGCTCATATTTATATTGTATTTGTGAGTTATACTAATACTTACTCCTTTCAACCCAAACTTACCAATGTATGTTCTTCATGGTTCTTCTTTAGGGATGAGGCTGCTCTTGTTGATAAAATTGTCAAAGACATCTGCGAGAAACTAAGGCGCATATGCCCCTCAAATTATTTAGAAGGCCTAGTTGGCATGCATTCACAAGTTGAAAAAATTGAATCACTGTTATACATTGAGAAAGTAAATGAAGTGCGCTTTGTCGGAATATGGGGTATGGGTGGTATAGGCAAGACAACTGTTGCCAGAGCCATATTTGATAAATACTCTTCTCAGTTTCAAAGCAGCTGTTGCTTTCTTTCCAATGTCCGGGCAAACTCTGAAAAATCTGGATTAACCGACCTTAAAGTGGAACTTCTTGCTATTCTACTAAACGAAGACAAGAAGAGTATACGCAAGTCCATCAAATCAAGTTCAACTTTTTTAATGAACCAGCTTCGGCACAAAAAGGTTCTCATTGTTCTTGATGATGTAGATAAGTTTGAACAAATTGAATCTTTAGCAGGAGAGCATAAATGGTTCGGTAAGGGAAGCAGAATCATTATTACAAGTAGAGACAGACAAGTGCTTAAAAATGGAGTTGACAGCTGTTATGAAGTTCAAAAACTAGTTGGCCCCGAAGCTCTTGAGCTTTTTAGTTTGTTTGCCTTTAAGCAAAGCTATCCGACGGCAGACCGTTTGGAATTATCCAATAGAGTTTTAGAGCATGCTAAAGGCCTTCCTTTGGCAGTTAAAGTTCTTGGGTTGTTTCTATATGACAGGAGCAAGGAAAAATGGGAAAGTGCACTGATTGAACTCCAGGAAACTCTTGACAAGCAAGTGCAGGAGGTGTTGAAAATAAGTTACAATGGACTTGATACTAGAGAAAAAGAAATCTTTCTTCATATTGCTTGCTTCTTTAGAGGGGAGCCAAAAACTGATGTTGAGAGAATACTCGATTCTTGTGGTTTCTCTGCCACAATTGGCTTAAGTAAGCTCGAAGACAAGGCTCTAATCGTCATCTCAGATTCCAAAGTAGAGATGCATGATTTATTACAAGAAATGGGTCGGGATATCGTTAGGCAAGAATCGGTCAACGAACCCGGCAAGCGTAGTAGGTGGTGGAATCCTGAGGATATCCTCCATGTATTGGAGAAAGATAGAGTAAGAGTCAAAATAAGTTGCCTTCTTTATTTATTTATTTATTTTTTGTTTCTTCTTTCTCCCAGAAGGGCATCATCTTATTATCTGCATATGTTGTGCTAATTTGATTATTTGCCATGGTTTTAGGGGCCCAGTGAAATTGAAGGCATTTCGTTAGACATGTCCAGGGTTAATGATCGTGTTGGCGTGGATCCAACTGCTTTTTCAAACATGGATCAAGTTAAATTGCTTCGGTTTTACTTTCCAAGTCGCTGGGACCATTTGAGTTATTCTGAATTTCCCAAAAAAGTGTACTGCCGACGAGGCCTTGAATCTCTTCCAAAGAACCTAAGGTATCTGAGGTGGGATTACTATCCTTTGAAAGCCTTGCCGTCAAATGTTTATTCTGAGAACCTGGTTGAACTTGACATAAGTTTTAGCAAGATCAAACGACTTTGGACTGGACAACAGGTAAAAACTCTCTCTCCCCCCTGCTTGGCGGAATTATTTCTCTTTAGAGTTTAAACAATTAATTTTAAAATCTATTATCCATTGGTCAATACACTTACTATTTGAATTATATCTCCTGCTTCAATTTGATGAGGAAGGGAAATTTATGTACTGTACCTTTCTTTTTTCTCTTTTTGTTTTTTTCTCTTTCTATTTAACCTTGCGGCCCAGCTTTGTGATCTTTTATTTAAAGGGAAAAAGGGTACATTTTTCTCACAGAAGTTATGTGAAACATCTAACAACACCCACCCAGTTGTGCTTATTACCATTGGAAATATACTAAAAGGGGCTACTACTTGAACAGTTGATATTCTCTGCCACCAGTCATGTTGCCTGGAGCTATCGGACTCCTATTCCTACTTTCATGGTTAATTCTTCCTCGCAAAGTAATTTTAACGTCTTTTAAGTCCCACAAAAATCTCTTTTTTCTCAAGTAATTACTTCAGTGCCTTTGTGCCAAGTAGTTTCTCCCAAAAAAAAAAAAAAAAACAAAAAGAAAAAGAAAACCTGATACTCCTGGGATCCCACACTTACACTAACAATATATACTACTTCATCGCCCCAATCCTAGGTCAATACTGTTTTTTAATTGTTTTTTCTCTAGGGAAACATTTCTTTCCCTTTCACTCGTATTGTTCTTATATTAAAGAATTAAGCACATAATCAAAATATGGTTCTTATATTAAAGAATTATTTTTTTAGCTAAATTATGGGAGTTTAAATTCCTTAATTAAACTAATTTCTTCCTAAATTCAGCAACATTTTTCTTCCCTAATAATTTACCTGCTTTTGCATATGTACGTGTTTAATCTATATCGGCACGGTAATATCTAAGCATATAACATTGCCGTTGCTTTTTTTTTTATTTTTTCTTTTTTGTTTATAGAATCTTTCAAGTTTGACAGTGCTGAGGGTGCGCAACATTGAGCGCCTGAAAAAAATGCCTGACTTCTCAGGAGCCGTAAACCTTCAGATCGTAGAATTTACAAAATGTTATATATTGCGGGAGGTTTCTCCATGTATTGAATATCTCAAAAATCTCAAGGAATTGGATCTTTCATGTTGTGAAGAAATTGAGAGCATTCCAAGAACCAAAGGTCTACAATCTCTTGCAAAACTGAGCCTTTGTTTTTGCACAGCACTCAAAAACTTATCAAAACTATCAGAGAGCATAGAAGAGTTAGCCCTGGAGGGTACTGGCATAGAAAAAGTACCCCATTGTTCTAAGCTGAGATCTCTTAAAAAACTTGATCTATTAGGGTGCTCAAAACTCAAGAAGTTTCCTAAACTTTCAACGAGTGTGGAAGAGCTATGTTTGAGTCGTGATAATGAACCTGTGTACCATTTGCTTGAGCAATCTCGTAAAAACCCTGATCTCTCTCGACTTCAGAGACTTGTGTTGCTTCATTGGAATGAACTTGGGAATATCCTGAAAACTAATCTTGGTAGATTACGGGAATTGAATTTAAGCCAGAGTAGCTTTGCAGACATTGGCAGCATCAAGGATCTCTCATGTCTTGAGTCTCTTGTTATAATTGGCTGCACTAGCCTTCAATCTCTACCAGAGCTTCCCCCGCATTTAAAATGCTTGCAAGCAACTGATTGCACGGGGCTACAGAATGTAACAGATTCAAAATTTGTACTTGTAGAAACCCCGGCAAGCTTGCTGGATTTCAGTGTGTATTTTACATTTTTCAATTGCCAGAAATTGAATGAGGATGCACGCGGAAGTGTTTCGAGTCATGCACAACAGGTAATACGGATTTTTTCCCAAGAAGCCCTTGATCGACTCCCCAAGGTAGGTGCAATCCCCCATCCCCTCTCGTACTCTATAGACATGATATCGAACAAGTTACCCTTAACTCAAAGATATTTTCTTATGCTAAGCTGCAGGGTGTTGGTAGAAAAGATAAAGTTAGTTTTGTTTATCCTGGAAATGAAATACCAGATTGGATCGATCGTCGAAGCACAGGATCTTCCATTACTCTTGAGCTGCCTCGTAATTTGCGTGATGATAAAAAGTTCTCAGGTTTTGTTCTTTGCGCTATTTTTAATGAAGAAGCCGTGCAGTTACCGGAGCCAACATGGAGTGGTGGTGTCTACTGTGAATGCCTTTTTGAATCCAACGATGCCACAAGAAATCTAAAATTAAATGAAGGACCCTGGCTGTTCAGATCAAACGGGTCAGAAACGGGAGGGGCACATGTGTTGCTGTGGTGTAGTACCCGTTTGCATCAGGCAATAGTTAGCAGTATAGGAGGGGAAGATTATTACAAGAAGGCCACAGTTCAATTCCATCAGTACTATGAAAATGAAACCTCGCAAGAGTTGCGCGGGGTTACAAAGTGTGGGGTTCGGCTATTATACCTTGGTGAAGAAACAAGAAAAAGAAAAAGACCCCGGGGAAAAAGAAAGAGAAAAAGAAAAAGATCGGCCACGAAATGACCTGTGCAGAAGGAGACAGAAGCGTTTCTCCAAAGCCTCTGGTCTCGGATGGACTGCCAGGGGTGTGTAAAAGAAGAGTAGTCGAGCTTTTCGCTAGTTCTCTCTGTTTTTTTTTTTTCTTTTTTTTGGGGGGGTTTTGATTTTTTATCTTCATTCAACAAATAACCTGCTAGTGTAAGTTTTTTGAAGAAATTTGTGTGTACTACCCTCGTCTTTCTTCACGTGTAAGTTTTTTTATTTGTCAGCACTTAGTTGTTTTGTCGGTAAGATATAATTTTATGCTTATGCAAAAATAATTAGACATTAAAAAGACATTTTTAATGATAGATCTTAAAATTTTATGTTATTTTATAATAAAAAAATAAAAATATATGATTAATCTATATAAAATTTAAAGAAATTTTGATGAAAAAAATTAATGGAGTTTGTTTTCTTTCTTTTGACCCTGAACAATTGAAAGAAAACTTTAATTTAACTTTAATTATATTTTATAAGGTTTTCAACTTTGTTTCGTTGTTATTACTGTGTAGGTGTTAGAGAGATTACCAAATTTCTATTTATAAATTTGTTAGTTTCTCGTTATAAAAGTTTGGTATATTTAAATTTTTAAAATAATTTTAAATTTTTTTTAAAATTTTTTAATTGAATTCTAAATTTTTACATTTTTTTAAATTTCGTATAATTGATATACAAAATTAATAATTTAATTATTTTTTGTTTAAAGTTATTTTGAATTGAAATAAAATATAACTATTTAGAATTGAAATAAAAAACTTTAAAAGTATAAAATTATATTGCAAAAATTGAAAAACATTCAGACTAATTTTATATTTATAAACTAACAAACTACAAAATACATATTTAAAAAAAAATAAATAACAGCAATTAAATGAGCAACATAATTGTAAAAAAAATGTACTAATTACTTTTCACTTATTTTCATAAATAAATAAATACTTATAAATATAAAAATATTATTATATTATTTTCTTATTTTTTATATATTATTTATTATATATTTTTACATAATGATACCCATTAAAAAATAACTTGCATCTTTTCCCTCAATGCGACGACAATTTTCATTTTTTGGTCATATAACAAAATTCACTAATATAATTCGATATACAAAACTACTAAGCCCAATATCTTAGTGGTTATGGCCGCCCTCTGTAATGTGATTACATGTGTACACAATACGACACTGTTTAGCTTAGTAGTTATCAATCATTACTTTGTCAGGAAAGACCCATGTTCAATCACAATGAACACAACTTTTGACCTTATCAATGTTATGTGAGACAACCTCTGGTGTTCTTTACTTTAGTCTAGGGACTAAATGTTAAAGGATTAAAATCTTCATGAAACCTTGCATTGTGCTAGAAGAATCCACACTTGTATTACAACGAACATGTAGATTTAGTACAACAATATATTTCCTTCACATTTTTCAAGAAAATGAGTTTGGAGTTATAGATAAAAACCTTAATCACGAATAGTTATGAAACCCAAAAATAAATGTGCCAAAAAGAAACCATTATAAAGGCAAGAAAAATATAATAGTAATTAATTTGTAAATGCTTCACAATGTACTCCCATTGGTTAATTACCATAATCTATTTAGTAAAATGAATTTCACGTTGTTGTGACGACATGAGATTTTTCCAAAAAGATAGCTAGAGGTGGGCTAATAAGATTAAATTTTTAATAAGTCATTCTCTTAATTAACTCTTTATAAGTATTCCATATATACTCCATAAAAAGAAAATGCAAAATGAGTTTCTATCTCTCATCAAACAAGAATAACTAAAAAAAATTAATAAATGACATGTAAATTATTTTAAAATTGTAAGAAAATAATTAATAAAATAATATAATACTATAATAAAAGTAAATTAATAAAAATGATATGATATTTAAAGTGTATTAGACATTGTCTTTAAAAATAGTTTTTGTCTTTATAGATAAGTTATCATAACGCAACAAAATATAGTAGCTATTCTCCTAAGATACAACAAATTTTACTACTAATGTACACTTCACATAATTAAGGAAACATAAATAACTTAATTTTTTTATTAACCTAACAATAAGTCATGAATTGTTGAAAATGACATATTCCAAGAATAAGAAGAAGAGACTAATATATATTAGTTGTAATTTAATAACTCATAAAGTGAATAAATAGTCAAGTATAAATTTCAATGATAATAAATGACTAGCGTTATTATGATATATAATAGTTAATAACAAACACATAATGATAGCAACTATTATAAGGATCATATGATAGCTAGTCCAATGACAACTATTAGCCTAATAGGTATAAATAGTTAGTTAATTGAGTTTAAAAATATGGTAATTAGTTTTTGAAAATACATTAATTTACAACATTTTTACGAGGAATCAATCTTCTTTGTAATATGAATTTTCATTCTTCTTGCAGAAATAAAATCTTTGTTGACTTCTTAAGGGGAATGGTTTGGTTAAGATATCTATAACTTTTTCTAAATATTAATTTGGTTGTTCTACTTTACTTCTCTAATAAAATGAAATTTTTACTTTCATATGCTTAACACTTCCACAACTTATAGGATTTTTCACAATTGCCACTACTAATTGACTGTCATAAAAGATATTAGTTGGTTTAATCTTTTCCTTCTCCTATGTCTGCAAGGATTTTTCTTATTTAAATTGCTTAATTTACTACTATTAAGGCTACAATGTATTTTGCCTTTACTATTGATTATGCAATGGTTTCTTACTTCTTTGAAGTTCATGTTACTGCATTGGAACCAAGGTAAGAACAATATATTAAAATGTTTTTCATGTCATCGACACATCTTGCCTAATTTATATATGAATAACCATGCAATTTTGCTTCATTTCTACCTTTAAATACCTAGAGATGCCTTTAGCAATCCCAAAATGCACATCTATTAGAGCTTGTATATATTTGGATAGCAAGCTTGATGCGTACATTAAGTTTGGTTTAGTTGTAGTTAAGTAGAAAAGGCAACCAATTAGACTTTTATATTGTTTTGGATTTTGTTGTTCCTTACCATTTGACTTTGAAACTTTTAAGTTTGCTAGTAGAGAAGTGGTTGTTGATTTGCATTTCTCCATTTTGAATTTTTTCAGAATGTCTTTTGTATACTTTTATTGGAATATAAAGATACCAGACTTTACTTATGTCGATTCCATACCCAAAAAATAATTCACTTCCTCTAAATTAGACATTCCAAACTCTTATAACATCTCTATTTAAACTCCTTTATTACATTTTCATTTCTAGTAATCATAAGTAAATCATCAACATAAACTAATACAATTAATTGGTTTGACTCCTTTTTGTTAACATACAAGGTATGCTTATTTGGACTCCTCTTGAAATCATGATTAGTAAAGTATTAATTTATTCTATTATACCAAACTTATAAAGCTTGTTATAGTCCAGATAGTTTCTTATGTAACCTATAAACCTAATCCTTTTTGCTTTTAATATGTCTAACCTTGCTATTGGAGTAAAGGTTTTAGTAAAATCCACTCTTTTATACTATGAGTAGTCCTTGGCAACAAACTTGGCTTTGTTCTTGTTTAATGTTTAATCTGCATTCAATTTAACTCTATAAATCCACTTCATATCAATCATATTTTGCTTTATTCATCTAGGTACTAGTTCTTAAGTGTAGTACTTTTGAATTGTGTAAATTTGCTCTTACATTGTATATTGTTACTTCTTGCTTTACAACATCTTCGTATGATTGAGACTTAAACATTGCTACATTGCATTTGTATAAATTTGACAAAGATCTAGTTCTTCTTATAAGTGATTTTAGTGATGAATCTCTTCTTGGATTTGTTGGAGATAAGCTTAAAGGTGAATTAGATGTGTTACCAAATCTAGTGGTATGATAACTTTTTAAACTTGAGTTGTTATGTTGCCTTTGGATTGGTGCCTACAAATCAGCTATGTTATGAGTGATCAAAAGTTACTTTGCCTCAACCTCTAAAGTCTCTCAATTTCAGGTAGCTTCTTCATCTATTCTTACATCTTTACCGATGATCACTTTCTCAAATTTCAGATCAAACACCATGAAACACTTAGATTGTGAGTTGTAACTAAGTAATATGTCTTTAGAATACTTCTCTTTTAGTTTGTCTCTTTATGTTTAGTGTATGCATATAACATACTAATCCAAACACCCTAAAGTGTTTAATTGTAGGTCTATAGGCACTCAACGCTTCAACCGGAATCTTATTCTTTATTATTCTAATTGGCGACTATTGAAGAGGTAGGTTGTTGTATTGACTACCTTAACCCAAAACTTTTTTTTGCAAATTCTTCTCAACTAGCATGCATCTAGCCATTTTCTTTAGTATCTTGTTCTTTCTCTTACAAAATTCATTCTATTGTAAAGTATAGTAAATTCTTAGTTGATGCTCAATCACCTCTTCTTCTAGAAATTGATCAAACATAAAGGAAATGTAATAATTTCCTTTGTATGATCTTAACTTCTTGATTGCACAATCATTTTAATTCTTTATCATGACTTGAAATCCTATAACTTATGTCTCAAAAAATATAACCAAGTCGAAGAAGAGAAACTTAAATAGGCTATAAATAAGAATATGTTAAAAGGAATTTTAATTGATTCCTATTTAAGAAAATAAAGAGACATAAATAAAACAATTATTTCATTTCCTAAAAGAGGGTTAAATAGTTTTAAAAGGAAGCACTTTCAGAATTCTTTAAAAAAATGCTTACAGATTTTTTTTACTTCTTTAACACCTATTACAAAGATAAGAAAAAAATATGCTTAAATAGATTTGTTAATTCTTTAAGAGAACAAAAAAGATACAATAATTGTTTGAAGAAAAAGGGAAGCACTTTTGAAAACAAAAGGAAATTTTAAGTTCTCTTTCTTTTTAATTTTCTTAATTTACAAATCTACTAAAAATTGCTACATGAGTAAAAGTGATAAGGTAGTGAAAGGATAATACAACTAGAGCCCAAACAATGTATAGATTTTAGACCTAATTTATTAATATTTTTAAAAATCAAATCTTAATTTTACTAAACCTTTAAATTAATGTTAATACTATTAAATGAAACTAAATCTATAGAAATAACAATAATATATGATGCCAAAATTGTTTAGATTTATATTTTTTCATTTTATTATGCTATGCAAATTTATAATAATAATTAATTGGATAAATAATATTTTACTTGATTAAGTTTTAATATTATTATTTCAAAATTAGTAGGTTTAAGTCGAAGTGATTAAATATTTTTTTATTAAAATGAAATAGTATATTGAAATTAAATTTCTAACTATGACTATTACTCTTGTAAAATTCTTTATATTTTATTATACAAAATTGATTTCTAACTATGATTGGTGCTTTTGTAAAATTATTTTTATTTTATCATACAAATTTTATTTTAATAATTAATTGGTTAAATAAAATTGTATTTGATAAAAGTTCCTTTTTTGTTTAAATTGCATTATCTTTTTTTTTTTGTTTGTAGTGCAAGTTATATTCTAAAAAAAATAATTAAATGAAAGTTGGGATTCTGATTCTTTTAAAATCATAAAAAAAGCTACAAGTTTTTTATTAAATTAATATTAAATATTACATACTTTGATAATCTAATAAAAATATTAAAATTAAGAAAAAGTCATCACATAGGTAGTTTTAGCTCAAAGAATTATTCATAATTATTGATTTTTTCTTAGTTTTAACAATATAATATGCACCAAAGTTAAACCTACATAATCATCAAATTTTTAATATTTTGTTAAAAGGTATGAATTTGAATTTAAAAAGTGCTAAATAATTATATATCAAAATTGATACTTACTTTTAATGTGGAAAACTTATAAAGAAATTAAAATTTTTAATTTAAATCAAATTTATTAATATTCCTAACCCTATTCCATCCATTTTATTGATCACGTGTTCTAAACTATTTATTTGATTAAAAGCTAATTTGTTTAGCATTTTATTTATTGTCATTATTTTTTTAAATATTGTAAGTTGCAGTAATTCTTCACAAATAAATATATCTCATAATGTAAATGTCATAATAATCAAACTAAAAAAAAAAAAACATCTTAAAGATTATCATCAAATGGTTATAAGAGTTTTGTTTATATTTGTATATAACAAAGTTTTTTTTTTCTTAAGAAAAAGAATATCAAATGGGTGTATAGTATATAGATATGATTTATGGTATGCTTTTATGAAAAAAGAAAGTACAAAACATTGTAATACTATAAAAAGTGTTATTGGACTATAAAGTGATTGACTTAAATTGAAATTAAACCAACAAAAATATTATAACTTTTTTTTTCTTTTTATTGACTATTCTTTAATAATAGAAGAAAGCAAGCTAAATTGTTTGATTTGATCAATTTTCTCAAACTCACATCTAAGTAAAATACTTATAAACCTTAATGAAAGAAGCAAATAACATATAAAGAGAAATAAAAAGAGAAAGAAAGAATTTATTAAAAAAGTTTAAATTTTAAAGGTAGTAAAAGAGTTGCATTTCAACATTCTTTCTTTTATTACATAGTAGCTATCTTACAACAATAGAGAGATAGATAGCGAAATAGTTAGATTAAGAGGGATTCAAATAAATTTCTATTTAATTTTTCAAAAAGGAGAACATATAGGTAATTCTTTTATTACCTTAAAAGGGAATTAATTAAGTTTTTATTCTTAAAAAGGTAAAAATTAATATGTACTTAAATTATAAGAAGTTTTTCCTTTTCTAAGAAAACTTAAATGGTATAATTTTTTTCTTTTATAAAAAAAATGAAAATTAAAAAGAAATTAAATTATTTTTTTCTTTTGGAAAAAAGAAAAAATATAAAGAAGATTAAAATTTGAGTATTTTTTCTTTTTTATTTTTATTTTCCTTAATTTATAAATTAGAGAGAAATCCCTACATGGTAGAAAAAAAATAATTGAGGCTTTTTCTCATTTTGTACAATACTTATTTATACTACTATTGGATTATTGTGATACATGAGTTTGTGATATTTTGTTAAGAAATACTAATAAAAATTTAGTTATATTGATATGAAATTTAATTATTCTATTATATATGAAAATTGATACTCTCCCTTAATATGAGTAATTTAAAAAAAAATAAGTTTTAGCTAATTAGCTATATTAGAAATAATGTTATTATAACACTTGGTGAAAAAAGTATTACCCTTCTAATATTAATTTATTCTACTTTTTATTAGAAAACAATGATGGCAAAGTGAAAGGATAAAGAGCATTAGGATAAAAATACTAGTTTATTCTATAATAAAAAAACTTTAAATTAAAGTCATAAAAAAAGAGTAGATAAAGGAAAAAAAAAAAAAACAAAGACCTACATTATAACTCCTAGTTTTCCAATAGCCTAGCAAAATAATCATAAGTTAACATGGACATAAATAAATTTTTATTTATATTACTTGAAACAAAATATGTTAAAAGAAATTTAATTAGGTTTTATTTAAGAAAAAATAAAGTAATTTGCAAAAATGAGATTTGGAAAATAAAATATTCCTATTTAAGAAGGTATTAATTGAAATTCTATTGATTATGTTCAACCAATTATACTATTGTAAAGATTTTTAAATATATATATATTTTTTTGTTCTTATTAAAGAAAACAAAAATAGGATTTTAAGAACTAAAAAACTCTCTCAAATTCATCTATTATTTATTTTTTTCAAATAAGGATAAAATAGTAACTTCTAAATTTTTATTTAACTAGAGAAAATAAAGTTATTTCTAAATTCACTTACTGCTTTTATTAAAAAGGAAAAAAGTCCTAATTTTTGTACTATTTTTATTTAAAATAAAAAGTCGATTTCCAAATTTTCTTTAAAGGGAAACAAAAATTTACATTTAATTTTTTTTGTAAGTAGGTTTTTATATAAGAGAGTAATAAATAAGAGTTTTTCATTCCTTTTATTTTAATTTTTCTCGTCATTTGAAATTTATGATAAGGCACCATATGGCTCAAGGAGAATAACTCAAGCTTTAAAACTTATAAAAAGCTGCCACATAGCTTAAGAATAATGAAACGGGCTTTTTCTTAGTTCTTAGTTTGGCAATAACTAATATACTAGATTTCACTCCCTTGCTACAGGCAGTTTGATAAATATTTTGTAAATAAAGTACTAATTAAGGGTCTATTTAATTATTCTGTCAGATTTTGATGTTCTAATTTTACTATTTGCTATATTTTGATATTTTTTGTTGTTCACTTCTGATTTTTGTTAATAACAATTATTTTTTATTCTAAACTAAATTTTTTAATTTAAAGAATCACTATTAATATATTAATTTGTTACTAATGAAAGCAAAGATTCGGAATAGAAATTAAAATATACTTTGACCTTCACAATTTCAGGAATTAAGTGAAACAAATCAAATTCATAGGCAAATATACAGAAACAACACTAGCTTCAAGATTTAAGCAAACATTTTCATTTACAATCAATTCCCATATCATAAAACTAAACTTCATTTACAAGAGCTAATAGCTTTCCTATCTAACAATTATCCTTCCAACAGTTCATGTCATCTCAAATGAGAACTGACATGCAAGAAAGGCAGGGTGAGGGAATCCAGCAGTCTAAAGGTAATGTCTCATTTTCCTATAAAAGGCATCCTCAGTGTTCTGAGTTGTATCAAGTGACCAAGAATACTTGTAAGGCGATTGATTAAATGAAACCAACATTGCAAATCCTGGACTTGTCACAGATAACAATAATAATTAGAATAACTTTCATGTTACTTCATGAAAGGTGCCAAAAGATATTCACCACGTCAAGTTGTAATTGGCATCATTTTTGCAGTGCCAGTATTTCTTGCAACTTTCCAGCCATTGAATGATTGTTCGTTCATCAACAACCACCGCAAACTCCCAATCCTATCTTTGCTCATATAGAGCACATAACAATCCAATTCAAGAATATATTTATTCAACACCCAGAAAATCTAACGATGGGTGGTTTTCCCTCTAGAAATTAATTTTGACAAGAAACAGTGACACCATCGATGGGTGTTTTTCCCTCTAGAAATTAATTTCAAATTTTAGACACCATTTTCGTTTTTTGCGTGAAAAAATGGAAATAAAAAATAGCAATCACTGCAAATAACACTTAAAATAACAATCACAATTATTATTATATTAATAACACAAAAATAAATCAAGAATGAGTTAAAAAAATTGGAAATATGTATCACATGAAATTCAATAACATAAAATAATTATTAAGAGATAATAAAATAAAATGTAATAAAATGAAATAAAAAATTTTATATTTTTAAACATATAAAACTAAAATAAAAATAAAAATAAAACTATTAATTGAAAATTTTAAAAACTTATGGTCTCTTCTTTTAAATTAATATAGAGAAAGTCGTGAACAAAAACTTTATATCAAACTTAATATTTATTTAGATATAGATAGGGATACCATAACTACAAACCAAACCCGTTTTAGTCCGACGGCAATGGGGCTTTGTGGCTCCAACTAATTCAAGGACTCTAAAGGCACCTCTGTTGTTTCTTTTTTTCATTTTAGTCATCAATTAGGTCGTCCCTTTCCATTCTCTTGGGATATATAATTCCTTAAGGGTGCCGACTCTTAGACAAGAAATTATATAATTCCTTAGTCACATTGCTTCGAAGGCTAAAGGGAAAAAAAAAAAAAAGAAAAAGAAACTTAAAGCCCCAATTTCTCGGTGCAAGCCAAGAAAACATAAGGCCTCATTTCAATCACTTCATGATTTATATATTTGATATTTTAAAAAGAATAATAGAAAGTACTGAAACTTGACAAGAAACTATTCATCTTTAACAGAAAAATATGAGTTCCTAAATTATACTTGTATCACATGGAAGATATAATTATATTATACATGAACTATATGGTATCAAATAATTTTTAAAATAGGTATTAGAACTTCATATTTTTCACACAATTAAGAAGAGAAGGTGCCTTAATTCACTTAAACTTACAAAATTCTTGATGCAAAAGATAATGGGATGTGATTTCCCTCTCTTGACCTCTTTCTTAATGATTAAAAAAATATAAAATTTTTGACTTTTAACCATAATTTATATTTTGTAAGATTTTAAAGTTATATTGACATAATGCATAGAGAGGGGACGTAATAGGCTTAAAAAATAATTTTTTATTAAGACTTGTCAAGAGTCATGTTTCTTGATCTATAAAGAGTTTTAATTAAGAGTAACAATTTTTTCAACAACTAATAGAATTAAATTATTTAATATTTTTTATTAAATTATTTACAATCTTTATCAAATAAATTAATATTTAATAAAATATTGACATTATTTGTCTTACATTTTGACCAATAGTTAACTCAATTGAAATTCAAATATTTTTACATATATAACATGAATCATGATCAATCATTATGTAATAAGCTTATATTATTCTAACTATGAATTGACACATAATAATTTTTTTATTTTTTTTTATTTTTAAGAAAACTAGATGAATTTAAAATTATTTTTTCATTTTTAATTTTTTGAAAGAGAAGATTTGATAGCAATTTTTTTTTCTTTTTTATATTTTTTAAAAAATTTTATAATTACAAAATTTTAATTGCAATCACATTAATAAAATTTTTATTTAATTATAATTAAATTTATATTAATTTATTTATAAAATTCTTATTCAATTGTAATTAAAATTTCATAATTATAAAATATTTTAACATCTTTAATTTACAAATTTATAATCAATGGTCTTATGGGTAAAAGTAGAGATTTTTTTTTTCAAATTTGACAATATATACTTATATATAGATATAAATACATATAAACATGATTCACAGGGAAAGACAAATGATTATTCCTCTCTATTCCAGCTTAATCTCAAAGAGATTATTGAATTTTATGGTCAAGATTTCTAGAGAAACAAACAAATAGATAAAAGGGAAGATACTTTATACTTTGATTTTCTTTCATTTTGTAACTCGAGATTGGATAAAATATACTCGTATGATCATTCATTTTCTCTGTACTTGTTCTATTAATCTAATTTTATAGATATGTATATTGGCCAAAAAAATGCTTTTTGGATGAATGACTTGGAAATGTCAAAAGTACTAATAGAGGCAGTTATATGAACTAGGTCATCTTCCCCCTGTTAAGCACCAACTTTATGTGTTTATTTATTTTCTTGTTGAAAAGGGATTATCAATTTTCTTGGTTGCTTTTTGAGTACTTGGTCTCCCTTGTCATTAAATTCGATAGGGTAAACTTCCCATTCATGTGCAAATTAACTAGAGAGGGCCATTAGTTGTTTAGATTCAATCTATTAGTCTTCTATCCTAAGCTTTATTGCAAATTATTATATGATGTTGGTGTAAAAAATTTTAACCCACCTATTTCTTTTGAGTAAAGAGACTAAATTCAAAGAAACAATCTAATGCATAACATAATTGGAAGAATGATTATCAATGTTATAATGCGAATTTAATTTTACTTCTATAAATTATAAGAAATTTGTTGTAAAATTTAAAATTAATGGTATTGCAATCAATTTGTCATTTGGGAAGATCAAATTTTGTTGCATTGTTCTTTTAAAAAGAAGATTGTTAAGTTGGATCATTTTATTTGATTCATTTAAGTTAGATCATTGGAAGATCAAGATGAAAAATGAGTAAGTTGGATCAAATTCCAAATAAATTATTCAAATATTTTAAATTTCAAATTATTAAATTATAAATTTATTAAATTACAAATTTGTTCAATTACATGTTTATTAAGTTTAAAATATAAAATATTTTAAATTAATTAAATTTTAAATTAATTTTATATTTTATTTATTAGAATTTAAATTATATAAATTTAAATTATTTTGATTTATAGGAATTACTTTTCAACGAATACAAGTTAGATTGTGTCAAATTTCAAACAAATTGAATTGAATTGATTTATTCGGATAGAGTGAACTATTAGCCAATGTCAACATCATTCCTTCATGTTTTGCTAAATGATTAGAATCATGAACCCCAGGCAAGATACTTAGAGACTCAAAACTCTTATACTACCCTCCTCCCCTGCAATCCAATTAGATACAAAGTCTCTGGCGGCTGGGCTTGACATGGCCTATTAAACTGTAAGTAGGAAACTGGAATTGATATCGCTGACCCTAAAATATCAGTTGTTAAAATGGTCCACTCAAAAATATTTGTGAAGTTCTAACTAATTGGATTTTCAAGAGCTGTGTGTAAGCCCAAAAAAATTAAATTATTTTATCGCCTTTTACTTGAAATGGACATAGCATCAAGTCCAACACTGTTAAAGAGACCAAGCATAAGACGACAAGAAGAAAAGGGTGTTAAGGCCGTTTCCTTGGGCATTTTGACGGGTTTGAGCCCATTTCCCAAATATCCTCATCTTCACCTATAATGGGCAATCCGAATCAAATAATTTCCTTTAAAAATCAGAATGTGCGGTTTGAGGATCAAATGGCTGTTGGGGGAAGAGTTGGATATCTTGGTAAAGCACCCCACTAAGAGTGCGCCTTGGTGTACAATTTTGAGAGGCAAAAATAACTTTTTTACATATATCTAACTCTTCTAAAAATTCTGTCATATGAGAATTTGATATCAATTTTTTGTTATAAACGATTAATGACCGTTTGTTTTTTATTTCTCAATACAAAATATATCATACGGCTCTTTAATTATTTTCTTTCTGTCAACTTATTCATCTAGATTTCTTAACGAAGAAAAGTTCCCTTCGGAGGAGTTGGGTACCAAAATAAGCACATGGTAACATAATAGTTCAGTTGCCAGTAAAAAAGTATTTCGGCTGGCAAAAATCAATAAAGGAGTTTGTAATTTTGATCCTGTATAGGCTCACACGTGCTACCATGGCTCTAGCATCGTGTGTTTCGAGACCAACAAACATAGTACTCTTGAATTTATCATTGATAGTGTATTTTTAAAAGCAAACAAATGGAAGAAAAAGATAAAATTTCCCATTAAAAGGAAATAATTTTTTAAAAATGATTATAAGTTAGGACAATTAATATGTGTTTGGTTGGCGTATAAGAAATATTAAAATAAGTGTTATACATGCAGGCATTATGCACAAAGGCGCATTTATAGAATTATTTGGTAGGTACATGTGACACGTGATAAATTATTATACTAATTAATTATATTTTTAATTAATTAAAATTTGATAATAATTATATCTATATAAATGTTTTAATATTAATAATTATATACAGTTGATAAATTATTTAGTGTCCAAAAAATATATCTATTTAAAATTATTATATTCTATTCAAATACTAAATCAATTATCTTTCCATAACAAAATTATATATATGAATAATTATAACTTAAAAACAATTATATGCTTAAATAGTTATATCCTTATGATAGTTATTTAATTAGACGTAATTAACCTTAATAGAACTAAAAAAAAATCTATATTAATTTTATTTCATTATAGGCAAATAGAATATTGTACCAATAATTTTTTTATGGACAAACTTTTTTACTATCTTGATTACACAATTAAATAAATATAATTAAGAACTTCTTTTTATTTTAAGAGGGAATTCACATTAACTTTGATGTGATAATTAGAGTATGAATTTTACTTTACAAATAATGACATTGTTATATAACTTGAAGTAATTCTATATATTTTAGTTTTACAATTTTATGCATATACACTCTTGAGGCAAAAACTTCTTTTACATATTCCAAAGTTTGATAGAGAAAATTTTATACTCTATTAGAAAAGGGTTCATTTTCTATTGGTAACATTACTTGTGACTTTTATATTGATTATTATGAGACTAAAAAAGATAGAGAATAAGATTGTTGTTAATACTAAGAAGAGGTAGAAATGAGAGACAAATAATGAGATTTGTAAGGAGCATATTATGAATGCTATGAGTGATTCATTATTTGATGTCTACTATAACTTTTAAATAATAAAGAAACTTGAAGAGAAATTAAAGTTAAAGTACATATAAGAAGATGTATCTAATTACAAATCTCTTATCTCTAAATTTAATAATTATAAAATAATTAGTAATAGATCAATAATAGAACAATTTATTGAGATTGAAAGAACATTGAATCAATTTTCACAACATAAAATGTCTATAGATGAAACTATTATTGTGAGTTTTATTATTAATAAATTATCTTCCTTATGGAAAGACTTTAAGAGAATTTTAAAATATAAAATATAGAATATTTATCTTGAAGTCTCGCTAAATATCTTTTTATAGAAGAAAAATTTTGTATGTAAGATGAAAACAAAGACCATGGTTCTCATGTTTCAAAAGTGCATGTGGTTAAGAAGGGACAATTTAGCAAGCCTACGAAGAAAAGGGAGAATCAATTCAATGATGATCAAAAGAAAAGCAGAAGGAGAAGAAAAAAAAAAGGCGATTGTCATTACTGTCGCAAGAGAGGACATTATAAATATGAGTGTTGCCTTTTTAAGGATAAAAAAAAAAATAAAAAGGAGAAGTATGGATCCTCAAAAGTAATAAATGAGAAATTAGTAGTTATGATTATAGAAATCAATTTCATTGATGATAACACTGCTTGGTAGATTGATTTTGGTACTACCCAACATGTTTGTAAGAACAAAAATGTTTTCAAATCCATGAAACTAATGGATGATGACATTGTTATATACATGGAAATTTTCACCATAGTACTAGTAAAAGGAATAAGAGAGGTGGAATTAAAGCTTACTTTTAAAAGGGTCATTATTTTTAATAATGCGTTTTATGTACCAAAAGTTAGGAAAATTTGGTTTTGAGTAATCTTTTAAGCAAGTTTGATATTAATCTTGTAGTTATGGCTGATAATTTTATCCTCTCCAAAGGGAGTATTTATGGGAAAGAGTTATTTATATTATGTTATGTTTAAAATGACTATTGATAATAATAATAATAATAATGCTACTAGTTTTGCTTATGTTGTTGAGTATTCTTTCTTTTGGTATAATAGGTTTGGATATGTGAATTCCAAAAGATTGCATGATATGATTAAGTTAGATTTATTTCCATACTTTAATAAATCCAAAATAAATGCAAACATGCATGTTAACAAAAATAACATGAAATCCATTTCCTATGATTTAAAGAACATCGAGTATGTTGGAATTAATATATAAGGATTGTGTGACTTATTTAATACACTAACACTAAAAGGAAAGAAATACTTTGTAACATTCATTGATGATTACTCTAGATTTTGTCATATTTACTTACTGTATATAAAAGATAAAGTACTTAAAGGATTCAAGGTGTATAAAACTAAAGTTAAATTACAATGTAACGTTGTCATTAAATGTCTATGATTTGATAAAGGAGGAGAGTATTATGATACTATTTTTTTGGATCTATGAGAATTATTCATGAAACTACTGTCCCTTACTGACCATAAAAAATGATATTGTAGAATGCAAAATTGCATGTTGATAGAAATGGTAAATGCCACATTATCAAACTCTAGCTTGAGCCAAAGTTTTTGGGGTGAGACGTTGCTTACTACATGTCATATTTTGAATAAATTTTCGACCAAAAAAAAGAAAAATTGACCCCTTATGAATTTTGGAATAAAAGAAAGTTTAACCTTAGTTATCTAAGAGCTTGGGGCTGCAAAACAAATGTTAAAGTTCCTAAATCCAAAAAGAAAAAACTGGGAGAAAGAGTAATTAAATGCATCTTCCGAGGCTATACCTATAATAGTAAGGTTTATTGATTCATGGTTATAGAGCCTAATAGCTTAATATCCATTAATACAATTATTGAATTAAAAGATGTTATATTTGAAGAGAATAGATTCATCATAAATTTAGTAATTCCAAAATAATTACAAATTCATGAAAAAGGAAAATGATAATATGGAAAATGAAAAAGCAAATGATAAAGTCATTAAACTTTGAAGGAGCAAGAAAATTAGGAAAGTAAAGTCTTTTGGTTTTGACTTCTTTATGGTCCCAATCAAAAGAATGAGAGAATTGGTAAGTGATGAAATTCCACTTCAATATTTAAGATTGCCCCAATACATTTTAAGAAGTGATGAAATAACAAGATGTCATAATTTAGAAGGAAGTAATAAATGATGAAATGGACTTGATTATGGGCAATAAGACTTGGAAGTTAGTAGACCTCTTACCTAGCTTAAAGCTAATTGGATGTAAATGGATTTTCAAAAGTAAAATAAAAGTTAATGAAACAATTGACAAGCTTAAAGCTAAGTTAGTTGCTAAAGGTTTTATATAAGAGTGAGGTGTTAACTATTTCAATACATATTTACCAATGGTTAGAATTGTCACAATTAGAGTGCTCATTGCATTAGCTTTTATCTATGGCTTAGTAATTTATCAAATTGATGTTAAAATAATGTTCTTGAATGGTGAATTGGAAGAAGGAGTATATAAGGAACAATTTAAAGGGTTTGTTGTACTTGGTCAAGAGAAAAAAGTGTGTAAACTTGTTAAGTTCTTTTATGGACTAAAACAAGCACCAAAGTCATAGCACCAATAGATTGATTAGGTAATACTTAGTAATGGGTTCAAGATTAATGAAATTGACAAGTGTACTTATAAAAAGTTTAATGAAAGAAAGGGTATCATTATATTGATCTTTAAAATTGATTTAGAATAAGTTAAAGTTACCAAAGAGTTTTTGTTTAGTAGTTTTAATATTAAAGACATGATTGAAGTAGATGTCATCCTTGGAATTAAAATCTTACAAGATTAAAAGAGTATAACTCTTACTCAATTATATTACATTGAAAAAGTTCTTAATAGGTTTAATCATATAGATTGTATTCTTACCTTTACCTCGTTTAACCACAATATACCATTTATAAAAAATGTTTGAAGTTCAGTGTTATAATTGAAATATGCCAAGGTAATTAGGTATCTAATATGCACAACGATATGTACCAAACTAGACAAAGCCTAAGCAATCATCAAAATGAGTAAGTACATGAGTCAACTAAGTAACATGCATTGGTATGAAGTGCAAAGAATTCTGAAGTACTTGAAGAGAGCAAAGGATTTTGGAATTACAGTTGATTTTGTGAAGTTAAGTCAAAGTATAATTGATACTTTGATAAAGAGATTTGGTAAAAAATACATTGAAGGGGATAGGCCTTAAGTCAATAAAGATTAGTTGCTAATGATGGAAACTCGACTCAATACTTGATATAATGTCTAGTCTTAAGTTTAATGAGTTAAAGTGTATCATAGGTGTGATTGAAGCACCATTATTTATAAATTACATCTAAAAGTCATATAGTGCTTGATTTCTACAGTATAAAAAGAAAGGTTGAGTTTTACAACTCTTAACAAACTTTGGATATGAATATGAAATTTGAGTCATTCTAATAAGTTAGAGGATTTGGTTTTAAAATATTCATAGAGAAGATATAGATATAAGGTTTTTAATTATGTCAACTACATTTATGAGAAATTTGTTATTGCTAACTCATTTATGTAAAGTATTTATACTACTAATCAATTAGAATGATAATTCAAGATTTGTCTATCATATCATTCAAATTTGTTGTAATAAACACTTTACTATATAATGGTTCAATTACAAGATACGATTATTTATGAATTTGATTTTTAGTATTATTGTGAATCCTTTATTTTTCAATCTTGTGAAAATGGTAAAAGATTGTTAACGTATTTTCGAAAAGAGACAAAGGAAAGAGAAGGATAAGATCACATATGAAAAAGAAACAAAACTTTTAAAAAGCTTATAAATTGAGACAATTGACATATATCTAATTAGTTTAAATGAGACATTATAAAAATGTCACATATACATGTGTGCATGGCACACAAATGCTTTGATAAGCGCACTTGGCACTTAGGCACTTGGCAAGTACAAGTGACACATGGCAAAATATTACATTTATTAATTATATTTTTAATAAATTAAAATTTAGTAATAATCATGTCTATATTAATATTTTTTGTTAAAAGTTACATACAATTGATAAACTATTTATTATTTAAGAGATATATCTATTTAAAATTACTATATTTTGTCTAAATAATTAAATTAGTTATCCATTTATAATACTTATATATATAAACAATCATAATCCAAGAACAATCATATGTCTAAATTATTATATTCATAAGGTAGATATATAATTATACTAACTAACTCTAAATAGAAGTTTATAAAAGGTTTCATATTAATTCTATTTTACTATCTAAAAATAAAATATAATACCAACAATTCTACTGTAAACAAGCTTTTTTACTATCTTAATTTTACAATTATACAAGTGCAATTAATAATTTTATTTTATCTTACAAGAAAATTCACATTAATTTTAGTACAATAATTAAAGTACCAATTTTATTTTAAAGACAATAGCATTATTACACAACTTAAAGCAGTTTCACAAATTCTAGTTTTATAATTTTGTGCTTCTACAGTGTAAAGTTTACATTACTATGCATTTCAGTCAATGTAAACTATATGATATATTATGTATGTTATAAGCATGGTCTACAAATCTCGGGACAAAATCATTTCTGAGCACTTCTGCATCTCAAAATCATTTCCATATCACCATTATGGTTGATCACAATAATAGTTTATGTCTAACATATTCTAAGCCTTGTAATTAATATTGACAAACTTTCAAATTCTTGATAAGTAGTACTAATAACATATGTTTTGATAAACAAACAATTTACGCGGTCGTTATCGTTGTCGCCTCCACGGTTAATGGCTTTTTACTACCATAATAAACTCTTTGGAACGATTATCTGTAAACAATTGACCATTAAATAATGTTTATAGCTAGACTAAATTAGAACGAAACATAAAGCAAATGCTTTCTTGTGACAACAAGAAATTCAACTGCTCTTGATTATCTGTAAAGTTGACAGATTAGAATAAAAAACTGAAAGCATCTGCGTAATTTAATATTATACCAAACATATGTACAACACGATAAGCAATTGTTTTAATCAATGTTTTCTCAGTAACGTTACTTTTCTTATTTTATTAATTTCTTTGTTTTCTCATTCTTTGTTCATGTAATCATCATCATCCATAAAAATTAGTTGTTATTTGTTAAAGAAATGGATTAATTTGTTTATAATCACTTTATTTAGGAACACAGGAATCTTAGTTTCCCTTTATAAATTAGTGCATAGCATAATTAATTAGTTATGTCTCCAGCGTATGTGTGTGTGTGTGTATATATATATATATATATATATATAGATAGATAGATAGATATATAGATATATCTGTAAGGGTGTGACAAAAGCTTCTTGATTAATTAACATCTAAAAACATCTATTTTCTCCCCCACCATGTGCCGAGTGCCACTTCCATAGATTGTTATTTGTTTCCAGAAGACCATAACTATTTAATTCACTTGTCCTGGAATTTATTTGATGCATGGGGTTTACCTCCGTGTAAGGCAAATCACTATTCGTGTTCATGTAATGTATCAGAATTTTTGGATTATTTTTATAAAGTGCACGGGAAGAAGATTTTCGGTGACACAAAAAATTCCATGGTCTAAAACAACTTATGTAAAATGCATTCCTTCGTTTTTGGATAAAGTGAAGTGGACCATACGAAATGAAGTCTAGATTTTAATATTCTTGTACAATTGGATTTTTTTTTTTTTTCAAAACAGACTGCGATCATTGGAATGAAGTAGGAATACTCTGTTCCATTCCACATTTTTGAGTAAAGTATGAGTTAAACTTCTAGTCTGTAATATGATATATCAAAAGTATCATATTGTTTTTTGGGGTCCTATTGTGGTCTCAATTCAGTTGGTCGAGTTTTTAGGGTTTGTTTTTAGTTTTTTAATATGCAATTGTTGGCCACCATGTTTTCTTGTAATTTGGACATCATAGTTTCTAGCTAGTAATATCTTTTCTGTTATTCAAGAAAAAACTCAAACAGAAAAGTAACCTTGAAATACGATCGCTTCATAATAATATCAAGTTTCATCTCATATTCAATAGTGTATTGGAAAAACCGAGAGAAATTTTTTTATCAATTTTCTCGTGTCTATAGGAAGATTTGATAAAATGAATATTTGACAAGTTAATAAAAATTTAATTACAATAAGAAATATTCTAGACAATTAAGAAAATTACTATAAATGTTCATACAAAAAAGAAAAATACATAGAATTGACTTAATGATTGAAAGAAAAAATTCATTGCCTGTTGTATGATTTGATAATCAAAAAAGGCAAATGAATTAATAAAAGCGATGAGTAGCGGATGAAAAATTGATGGGCAGTTTGGTACAATTAGAAAAGTTAATGCATTGATTCTTTGTTCAATTTGATTCTTCCCCTTAAATTCAAACTAACACATTATTATTTTAAAGATCACAATTTAAATAGAAAAAATATGCAGCTTCTTGTTTATTTATGGAGAAGCTTAGGGAAATCTTTAGTAGGTAATAAGTCACCAATAACAATTAATAAAAATTTCAATATTTCCCAAATCTGTATCTGTTGCTTTTTCTTGTTCTTTTTCACATGCTCTCTGACGTAGAGATTTATATCCGTTTTTGCCACTACTACTCCTTACTTATAGGCGCTACTTAATCATGATTAATAGCAAGTCATTTTCTCCATAACTATTCTTCCCTTCTACACGCCCCCACCTGCACAACTTCATCACACTGCTACTCCTCATCCTCTTTTTCTTTCACCACTGCCCCCAACCCCAACCCCAACACCACCACCCCTCACTCCCTCCTCCACTACCTCGACGTTGTTGTCCCCACTGCTGCTGCCATGGTCCAGCTCCCCTCAAAAAGAATTGCAACCAATTCGGGGCAACAACAATCAAGACAAATATCATTTAGCTATTGACTTACAATGAATATAGGAATATTATCTGACTAAAAACTCAATATGAAATGATTGAAAATAAAGATCATTATCTTAGGAAAAAGGGTTGCAATGGCTGATGGTGAAAGAATGAGAACTGAGTCGGCAGTGGCAAACTATTCCCTTGACCTCATTGCCCGTGGATTAAGGTTCTTTTGTTTTATTTAGAGGAATTTTAGGCAAAATATTTTTGAATTTTGGGTTTCTCTTTTTTGGCTTTCGGTAGCAATTACTTATATAGCTTATAATGAAATTTATAATTGGCTGTCTTAAAATCAATTTCTACTCATTCGCTTTCTACTGTTTGGGTGTCTCTATTTTGTTTTTGAACTATGAGGTTGATCTACTTTTTCAAGGATGATTGTTGCTATATTAAAAAAACTCCTCAAATACAAAGACTCAGAAGAATAAAGAATATATTTTCTCCAGACCTATGGTACTACTCTAAAATCAACATTTTATATTCATTTGTATCTCGAATATTTATATATATGAGAGTGACTTATAAATCTAAATCTTTAATTTTTAATGTTGCACAACAATCATGAATCACGAAACATATAAGTCTACACATACCGAATTAGTATTAATACTTTTTAAAAAATATCAAAAACCTGATCGTTGACCCTAGTTTAGGCATTTATATTGTGGGTGGAAGAATCTATTGCTATTGTTTTCTTGTTTTTATTTTTTTAACTACAAGAATCTATTCCTCTTTTGTCATCAATCCAACTTCTCTCGAATATTGTTTGAGGCTTAAGAGTATAAAATGACAAGTAGATAATTTTATAAAGTAGAATATCTTTGGATTTTACCACTTTTTGGCTTAAGATTTAAGGTGAATTTGAGGTTTCAAGACATAATTTGATATGTCATCAGAGTTTGGTATATATTTTTGTTTGCACTGTGTGATTTGGCCCCTTTTATGTGTTCAGTTTAAATTAGTTCAATCTAGTTGTAAAGTCTAGTGCATGAGTTTGACGGATAGTTCAGTTTCGCTTATCAAGAGGAGGAGGCCTTAATAGTATAAAGTCCCGCATAACCTGATCTGACTTATTATATTTATGAGTTCTATCACAAATTAGCTTAAGCTTTTAGGTGAGATAAAAAGTGCCAAGATGTTATTTGGCAACTTGAATTCCAAAAACAATACATTGATATGTTTATTGATTGTGATCTAATTAATTGACAGAATTGGATTAATATGAGGTAGGGTTTGTCCCGTCTAAATACATAAATAGCAACTAGGCAGGAATTGCTATCATGTCATGGATCATTTTCAAGAATCGGAGAAAACATTATCTAAATACATTTACTTCTAAGACATAAACAAAAAGGGGTCATGCATCATAAAATTGCATCGTAAAAGAGCTTTTTTGCATCATACATTGAACTTTAATATAGCGTTGTTGAACTCTTAGTTCCAAAAAACCAGAGTTCAAACTCTAATGGCCAAAATATAAATGTTGCTGATCCTTAATACAGCTTTCCAGGTTGTGCTGGTGCTATAAGATGATCGAGTTATCGGAATTCCATAAGCAATTCAAACGTACATATGCAAAAAGAAATTGCCAATAACCATTGTTAAACATGAACATTTGCTTCCCTCGCTTGCCAGTAACCAGCTTTTTAACCATTAATTACCATGTCGATTTATGTTGGCTTAGAGTCATTTGTTACTTCGTTCATGAAAATCTAAACACCAAGGTTACCTAAAAGGTACTAATCTACTGGAATGAATACTCTTTAGCCTATTCCAAATTACTGTGCATTAAGGAATCGAGTGCAATCTGGAGTTAGAAACTACGAGAGCACTTATCAATTTACAGGATGTGTAGCATTGGATATGCAAGGCAAGCACTTGCTTGGGTCAGCCATGGAATCTAGCTAAGCATAATGGTCTGACTTGGAAGACAAAACCAGTTGACATTAGGTATTTGCAATATTTAATTCCAAACCTAACTGCTAACGAAAATGCAGATGCTTGATGGATAACATTATCTATGTCATTCATAAGTGGTGAATGTTGAGATGCTGTCTTTAGAACGAATGATAATGGTAAGCGCCAATGGTAGATATGGAAATATGATGCATAGGCAGATATAAAATAGACATATGAACAAATATATACAAACTAGTCAAGCAAAACTTCTTTTTAGTTATTACATGCCTAAGAGAGAAGGACGAGCCTTAATACAACGGTAAAGGCTTCTCCACATATAACTTCAAGGTCACAGGTTTAAAGTATGGAAATAATATCTTCGCAAAAAATGGAGGTAAGACTATGCATATCTATCACTTCCTTAAACTTCCCACCGTGAGAGGCTCGTGCAACGAGAATGTACCTTTATCTGCCTAAGAGCGTAAGTGCTCCATTCATAAACCCTTGGAATATGCCATATGTTACTGCATG